>LNAC01001510.1:0-24402 GCA_002007465.1 Ailurus styani | reverse complement strand
GGGGGGGGGGGGGGGTTGTGTGGGGTGAAGCCCTCACGGGTACCGTGTGGTCTCAGAACCCACAGGGACACAACAAGACCAGGGGTGTCTGAGAATGACAGAGCTCCCAGGTGTCAGAGCAGGGAAGCCAACTACAGAAACGGAGCCAAGCCAAGGAGGGGTCTTTCCGTTCGGGATTACCTTAAACTGTGATCCAAGGCATAGTCGGGCCACTGTTCTTTGAGCAGGGACCCTACTAGTGGCAGATCCGGAGATTCCCCCTTCCTTCCTCCTCCAGGAGGAGCAGCACAGGAGCACACTACAGGAATCTGCTGGGTTTGGAGATTCCAAATGGGGCCGAGCACCAGAGATAGAAAAGCTTGGTCACAAGCTGGGTGAGCTCAGAGTGCAGCCAGAGACCATGGAGATGGGAGGGATTGACTGCTTCTCTCTGAGGGTGCACTGAGGAGTGGGGCTCTGAGCTCTTGGCTCCTATGTGGCCGAAGATTAGGAGGCCACCATTTTCATTCCCATCCTCCAAAGCTGTATGGAAAGTGTTCAGGGAACAAAAGCTCCCAAGAGCAAACCTGAGCAGATTGCTTAGCTTGGCCCCTGGCAAGGGCAGTGCAATTCCACCTCAGGCAAAGGCACCTGAGAATCAAGGCAACAGGCCCATCTGCCATAGATCAGCAAGAACATCCAGCCAAGACCAAGTTCAATGAGCAAGGAGAACTGTGGAACTCCAGAGCTAGGGGAAAGCAACACATCGAATTCATGGCTTTTCCCCCCATGATCCTTTAGTCTTTCAAAGTTAAATTCTTTGAATTTTATTTTTTTCTTACACTTTTAAAAAAAATTTCTTCTTCCCTATTTTAACATTTTTTTAACTATTTTATCTTATCAATACCTTTAAAAAATCTTTTTTAATTTTCATTTTTATAGCTGTATTCTATCCCTTCATTGTATTTAACCTTATTTTTTGGTATACATATAGGTTTCTTTTTTTCTTTAAAATTTTGGGATACTATTTCTTCTAATAGATCAAAATACACCCTAAATCTAGCTCATGATTTTGTTCTGGTCTCCAGCCTGATCACATGCTTTCCTCCATTTTTTAATCTTTTTTCAACCAACTTCTTATCAATTCCTTTTTTAGAATCTTTTTTAATTTTCAGCTTTACAATTATATTCCCTCCTTTCAACACACTTACCTTTATTTGTGTATAATATAAGTTTTTTTGTCTTTAAAATTTTGGGAGATAGTTTCTTCTAATAGACTAAAATACACCCAAAACCAAGTGTGTGGCTCTGTTCAATTCACCAGTATAATAGATATATATATAGATAGAGATTTTTTTCTTCTTTTTTTTTCTCCCCCCCCTTTCATCTCCTCCCAGTTTTGGATCTCTTCTGATTTGGTAAGTGTATATTTTTCTGGGATCATTGCTACCCTTTTAGTATTTTGTTCTCTTGTTCACCTATTCTTATCTGGATAAAATGACAAGGCAGAAAAACCCAACACAGAAAAAAGAACAAGAGGCAGTACGAACGGCCAGGGACCTAATCAATGCAGACATTAGTAATATGTCAGAAGTAGAGTTCAGAATGATGATTATCAAGGTGCTAGCGGGGCTTGAAAAAAGCATGGAAGATATTAGAGAATTCCTTTCTGGAGAAATAAAATCCCTTTCTGGAGAAATAGAAGAAATATAATCTAACCAAGTTGAAATCAAAAAAGCTATTAATGAGGTGCAATCAAAAATGGAAGTTCTTACAGCTAGGATAAATGAGGCAGAAGAGAATTTGTGATACAGAAGACCAAATGATAGAGAATAAGGAAGCTGGGCAAAAGAGAGACAAATAACTACTGGACCATAAGGGGAGAAATGGAGAGATAGGTGATAACAAAAGACGAAACGATATTAGAATAATTGGGGTCCCAGAAGAAGAAGAAAGAGAGAGAGGAGCAGAAGGTATATTGGAGCAAATTATAGTAGAGAATTTCCCTAATTTGGTGATGGGAAGAAGCATCAAAATCCAGGAGGCACAGAGAACCCTCCTCAAAATTAATAAAAATAGGTCCACACACCATCATCTAATAGTAAAATTTACAAGTCTTAGTGACAAGAGAAAAATCCTGAGAACAGGTTGGGACAAGAGGTCTGTAACATAAAATGGTAGAAATATTGGACTGACAGGAGACCTATCCACAGAGACCTGGCAGGCCAGAAAGGATGGCATAATATATTCAGAGCACTAAACAAGAAAAATATGCAGCCACAAATACTATATCTGGCTAGGCTGTCATAGAAAACAGGAGAGATAAAAAGCTTCCAGGACAAACAAAATCTAAAGGAATTTGCAAATACCAAGCCAGCCCTACTGGAAATATTGAAAGGGGTCCTCTAAGCAAAGAGAAAGCCTAAAAGTCACAGACCAGAAATGAACAGAGACAATATACAGTAACAGTCACCTTACAGGCAATACAATGGCACTAAATTCATATCTTTCAGTAGTTACCCTGAACGTAAATGGGCTAAATGCCCCAATCAAAAGACACAGGGTATCAGAATGGATTAAAAAAAAAACAAGATCCATAGATATGCTGTCTACAAGAAACTCATTTTAGAATGAAAGAAACATCTAGATTTAAAGTGAGGGGGGTAGAAAATAATTTACCATGCTAATGGACATAAAACAAAGCTGAGGTGGCAATCCTTATATCAGATAAATTAGATTTTAAGCCAAAGACAATAATAAGAGATGAGGAAGGACACTATATCATACTTAAAGGATCTGTCCAACAAGAAGATGTAAAAATTTTAAATATCTATGCCCCTAATATGGGAGCAGCCAATCATATAAACCGATTAATATTAAAACCAAAGAAACACATCAACAATAATACAATAATAGTAGGGGACTTTAACAACCCCCTTACTGAGATGGACAGATCATCTAAGCAAAAGAGCAACAAGGAAATAAAGGCTTTAAATGACACACTGTACCAGTTGGACCTCACAGATATACTCCGAACATTCCATTCCAAAACAACAGAATTCACATTCTTCTCCAGTGCACATGGAACATTCTCCAGAATAGATCATGTCCTGGGTCACAAATCAGTTCTCACCCGGTAAAAAAAGATTGGGATCATTCCCTACATATTTTCAAACCAGAATGCTCTGAAAATAGAGCTCAATCACAAGAGTAAAGTTGGAAAGTACTCAAATACATGGAGGCTAAAGAACATCCTACTAAAGAATGAATGGGTCAACCAGGAAATTAAAGAAGAATTTTAAAAATTCATGGAAACAAATGAAAATGAAAACACAACTGTTAAAAATCTTTGGGACACAGCAAAGGTGGTCCTGAGAGGACAGTATATAGCAATACAAGACTTTCTCAAGAAATAAGAAAGGTCTCAAGTACACAACTTAACCCTACACCTAAAGAAGCTGGGGAAAGAACAGCAAAGGATGCCTAAACCCAGCAAGAGAAGAGAAATAATAAGGATCAGAGCAGAAATCAATGAAATAGAAACCAAAACAACAGTAGAACAAGTCAACGAAACTAGAAGCTATTTCTTTGAAAGTATTAATAAGATTGATCAACCCCTGGCCAGACTTATCGAAAAGGAAAGAGAAAGGACCCAAGATAATAAAATCATGAATGAAAAAGGAGAGATCACAACCAACACCAAAGAAATACAAACAATTATAAGAACATATTATGAGCAACTCTACACCAGCAAATTTGACAATCTGGAAGAAATGGATGCATTCCTTGAGACACATAAACTACCCAAACTGAACCAGGAAGAAATAGAAAACCTAAATAGACCCATAACCAGTAAGGAGATTGAAGCAGTCATTGAAAATCTCCCAACAAATAAGAGCCCAGGGCCAGACAGCTTCCAGGGGAATTCTTACAAACATTTAAAGAAGAATTAATACCTATACTCCTGAAATTGTTCCAAAAAATACAAATGGGCGGAAAACTTCCAAACTCATTTTATGAGGCCAGCATTATCTTGATCCCAAAAGCAGACAAAGACCCCATCAAATAAGGAGAATTACAGGCCAATATCTTTGATGAACACGGATGCAAAAATTCTCAACAAAATACTAGCCAATAGGATGCAACAGTACATTAAATGGATTATTCACCACGACCAAGTGGGATTTATTCCTGGGCTGCAAGGTTGGTTCAACATCCGCAAATCAGTCAGTGTGATACAATACATTAATAAAAGAAAGAACAAGAACCATATGATCCTCTCAATAGATGCTGAAAAAGTATTTGACAAAGTACAGCATCCTTTCTTGATCAAAACTCTTCACAGTGTAGGAATAGAGGGTACATACCTCAATATCATCAAAGCTATCTATGAAAAACCCACAGCGAATATCATTTTCAATGGGGAAAAACTGACAGCTTTTCCTCTAAGGTCAGGAACACAGCATGGATGTCCACTATTACCACTGCTATTCAACATAGTACTAGCAATCTTAGCCTCAGCAATAAGAAAACAGCAACAACAAAAGGCATCCAAATTGGTAAAGAAAAAGTCAAACTCCAACTCTTTGCAGATGATATGATATTTTATGTGGAAAACCCAAAAGACTCAACTCTAAAACTGCTGGATCTCATACAGGAATTCAGTAAAGTGTCAGAACATAAAATTAGTGCACAGAAATCAGTTGCATTTCTATATGCCAACAAAAGACAGAAGAATGAGAAATTAAGGAGTTGATCCCATTTAGAATTGCACCCAAAACCATAAGATATCTAGGAATAAACCTAACCAGAGAAGCAAAGAATCTATACTCAGAAAACTATAAAGTACTCATGAAAGAAATTGAAGACACAAAGAAGTGAAAAAACATTCTATGCTCATGGATTGGAAGAACAAATATTGTGAAATGCCTATGCTACCTAGAGCAATCTACACATTTAATGCAATCCCTATCAAAATACCAGCAATTTGTTTCAAAGAAATGGCACAAATAATCCTAAAATTTATATGGAACCAGAAAAGACCCCGAATAGCCAAAGGAATGTTGAAAAAGAAACCCAAGGTTGGTGGCATCATAATTCCAGACTTCAAGCTCTATTACCAAGCTGTCATCATCAAGACACTATGGTACTGGCACAATAACAAACACATAGATCAGTGGAACAGAATAGAGAGCCCTGAAATGGACCCTCAACTCTATGGTCAACTAATCTTCGACAAAGCAGGAAAGAATGTCCAATGGAAAAAAGACACTCTCTTCAACAAATGGTGTTGGGAAAATTGGACAGCCACATACAGAAGAATGAAACTGGACCATTTCCGTACGCCACACACAAAAATAGACTCAACATGGATGAACGATCTCATTGTGAAATAGGAATCCATCAGAATCCTTCAGGATTCACAGACCTGTACCCCTTGGGCAAATAATAAAAATAAAATTAAAAAAAAAAAAAAAAAAAAAAAAAAGCTATGCATATAAAAAAATCCTTGGTTGATTTCACCAATNAAAAAAAAAAAAAAAAAAAGAATCCTTCAGGAGAACACAGGCAGCAACGTCTTCGATCTCAGCTGCAGCAACTTCTTCCTAGGAACATCACCAAAGGCAAGGGAAGCAAGGGCTAAAATGAACTATTGGGACTTCATCAAGATTAAAAGCTTTTGCACAGCAAAGGAAACAGTCAACAAAACAAAAAGACAACTGACAGAATGAGAGAAGATATTTGCAAATGACTTATCAGATAAAGGAATTGTATCCAAAATCTATAAAGAACTTCTCAAACTCAACACCCATAGAATAACCCAATCGCGAAATGGGCAGAAGACATGAACAGACATTTCTCCAAAGTAGACATTCAGATGACCAACAGACACATGAGAAAGTGCTTAATGTCACTCAGCATTGGGGAAATACAAATCAAAACCACTGTGAAATACCACCTCACACCAGTCATAATCGCTAAAGTTAACAAGTCAGGAAATGACAGATTTTAGCAAGAATGCGGAGAAAGGGTTACCCTCCTACACCATTGGTGGGAGCACAAGCTGGTGCAGCCACTCTGGAAAACTGTATGGAGGTTCCTCAAGAAGTTGAAAATAGAGCTACCCAAAGACCCAGCAATCACACTACTGGGTATTTACCCTAAAGATACAAAGGTAGTGATCTGCAGGGGCATGTGCATCTGAATGTTTATAGCAGCAATGTCCACAATAGCCAAACTATGGTAAGAACCTAGAAGTCATCAACAGATGAATGGATAAAGATGTGGTATATGTATGTTTGTGTGTGTATATATATATATATATATATATATATATATATATATACATACACACACACAATTGAATACTATGCATCCATCAAAAGAAACAAAATCTTGCTATTTGCAACAACATGGATGGAACTAGAGGGTATTATGCTAAGTGAAAAACTCAATCAGAGAAAGACAATTATCATATAATCTCTCTGATATGAGGAATTTGAGGGGCAGGGTAGGGGTCGTGGTGGGTAGGGAAGGGAAAAATGAAAGAAGATGGTATCAGGTAGGAGACAAACCATAAGACTCTTTATCTTATGACGCTATCTGAGGGTTACTGGGGGGTTGGAGGGTAGTTAGGGTGGGTGGGATATGGACATTTGGGATGGTTTGTGCTATGATGAGTGCTATGAAAGGTGTAAGCGTGAAGCTTCAGAGACATGTACCCCTAGGGCAAAAAAAAAAAAGTTAAACATAGAGTTGCCATATGACTCAGCAATTTCATCTTAGTTGTATAACCAAGTGTATAGAAACTCTATGTCCTCACAAAAACTTATATGTTAATATTTATGCCACCATTTTTCATAATACTCAAAAGATATAGACAACCCAAATGTCCATCAACTTATGAGTAGATAAATGAAATGTGTTATATCCATGTAAAGGCTATTATTCAGCCATAAAATATAAACTGATATAAGTTACAACATGGATGAACCTTGAAAACATTATGGTAAGTGAAAGAAGCCTATCACAGAAGGTTCACACATTGTGTGATTCCATTTACATGAAAAATCTGGAATAGGCAAATCCAGAGAGACAAAAGTAAGTTGGTATTTCCCAGGGATTTGGAGGAGGGGGAATGAGGAATGACTAATGAATGTATGGTTTATTTTTCAGATGATAGAAAATGTTCAGGCAGTATAAAATGGTGATGGTTGTACAACTTTATGAATATACTCATAACCACTGCATTGTTTACTTGGAAAGGGTTATGGTATGTGAATTATATCTCGGTTTAAAAATAATTTTATATGGTGAATAGCCATAGAAAATAGAGGTACTGTTTCCCTCCAGAGATTACTGTCCATTATCAATGACAAACTCAAGACTCCCCTCCTATAATGTACCTTACTGCATGGTATCTTCTAGCCCTCTTTCAGTAATCCTTTGGGAATTGGGGCTCAGGGAACTGGTACAAATAACTGATATTCTTGCAACTGCTATTGCTGGTGTTAATAAACTGTTCTTTGATTCTGACCCTGGAGTTTTGTGTCTTCTGCCAGCATCTATGAAACTTGTTAACTTGTACATAGAGTAAAATCTTGGACTTTTCAAAGTTCTTAACAAGGACCATAAAATTAATTTAGTTGAACTTTCATATTTTATATATTTCAAATCTCAGTCATATGACTATGTATTTTATTTCAAGAAAGCTGAGGAAGAAAAGATCAATAGGATGAAACCCTTGGTTTCTTTATGGAATGGGGTTATCAACCCTTAACAACTTTGTCCTTAAGTTAGCAATTGTCATGCTATATATCTTTTTGTTTGATAGAATCATATCATTTTAAATATACAACTCAACAGAGGATTCTCTGACCTTTTCTTTGTGTAACTTGCTGACCAAAAATTTTCTTCTACTTATAATAGCATCTTCGAAAGACTAAAAAGTATAGAGATCTATAATGAAGAATAACTAGTATATTTAGAGATTTGTAGTATAACTTTTATAAGATAGATATCTGCTAAGTGATAAAGTACTTGATAATTAGTTGGCTTATCTCTCTACTTTTGTATACCAGTTCTTATATATCATTCAAGATTATTCTACTCATGGCAAACAATTCAGGTATACATTTTTATAACTGTCCTTGGATTTCGGAGTTCTTATATATATATATAGCCTTGAGTTCAATGATGGCTTAGCTTATGAAAGCCTATCAAGACTGGTTTTTAATTTGGATCACACTGTGCAGTCATGACCATCACATTAATACAAAAATAAATATATTTAGGCTGATTTTTTCTACAAATAAAAATAGTATTTTATAAAGTTTTCTAAAAAATCTAGATCAATCAAGTTTTAAGACTCTAGGCAAAACACTAAATAGATGAATAAATTAATTCCTAAAAATAATAAGCTCTGATACCTTATGCAGTAGTATTAATTAGGGAGTATTCTGGGGCTTAATATTTTCTTTTACGTTGATTGGGCCACCATGGTTCTAAATAATTTGCTCCTTTAATATTATATTTCCTCTGTAGTAATATTCAACACATTTTATTGTACTTCTTAATATTGTTTCCCCTCCTTTAGACTGAAAACTGAAGAACAAAAAATGTGTTTCCTTGGTCTTTCTAGCTTAGTACCTAGGCCAATCCCCAGATCAGGTATTCAGGAATGGTCATTGATTCCCCTTGCAGCTCAGACTTTAGAAAGGCAACTCACAGTCAGCAAGATTTTGCCAAAAATATGAGTTTTAAATTTATGTGCAACCTTTCTTTGTATTAATTTACTGCTGTGTGCTGAATTGTATCCTCATAAAATTTATATGCTGAAGTCCCTAGTATCTCAGAGTGTGACTTTTTTTGATGATAGGGTCTTTAAAGAAGTAATTAAGCTAAAATGAGGTCAATAGGATATGTTTTAATGCAATATGACTCATGTTCTTATAAGAAAATTTAGGATAGAGACACACAGAGGAAGACCATGTGAAGATACAGGGAAAAGATGGCCATCTGCAAGCTGAGGACAGGGGCCTAAGAAGAAACCAACCCTACCAGTACTCCAGTCTGAGATTTCCAACCTCCAGAATTGCAAGAAAATAAATTTCCATTTAAGCCACCCAGTCTGTTTGTAGCAACTAATACAGTAACTAAAAGATTGTTTTGGTCAGTATGGAATTTAAAAAGTTCTCCTAGTCCTATGGGAATATTTACATACACTACATTAGAGCCTCTTTTGTACAGAAAATATAAGGTTACTGTGGCCCAGTATTTATTTTTCTATAGTATCTTTCCTTTACAAATATTTACATGCACACCAACAATTCTATAGTCTGTCTCTACTCTCTCTAGGTCTCATGGTTCTTTTTTTTTTTACAACATAATTCCTCAACTCTTGGGTGGAATCATAGTAGAAGTGACAGTTTATTCCCCCATCACATCCTATACTTTCTAAAGCATCTTCTAACGTAAGTGTGACTGTCAAATAGATATCGTATTTATCATATCACACACATCACTAAATGAACTAGATAAAACTATCATCTGTTTCTCTTATGTTACAAACTTACTAGCATAATATGTGATCCAGGAACTCTATCTTGGGAAGTTATGAATGATAAATAGCATTGGTAAATATACAAAGCGAAGAGTTATTCTCTTATGAAATCTTATCATTTTTCATGTTTAATTTTAGAATCAGAATTGACTTAATTTTATCACAGGGTCTTTTCAAATGAAGCAGTTGGTTATATCATCTGATTTTTTTTAGAAATATTTCAGAGACTGAATAGAAATATTCACAGCTTTTCTCAAAACAAAGTAATATGTTATAATCTTTTAAAGTTAGATAGCATATTTCTAGCAAGATATACCCAATTCTGGAGAGCCATGTAGATAGCTGCTTTGACAAAGTAACAAAACCCATTTGCTGATTTCTCAGAAGAATAGTATTTCTAGTGATAGTAGACTATTCATAGGCAATCAGAGTTTGAGAGTACATCCCTGGGATTCCCTAAAGGCACAAATGAATTCTCAAGAATAATCTATTTCACTATGTACTTCAAATAATATATTCCCAAGCATAGAGTTATCTTTTTTATGAAGACATAGAAGCATTTTATGACTGAACAATAGACAATGACTTAATTGAGATTCCCTCTTCTTAGGATAAAAATTGTGGGAAACATGAAAATTTTTGTCCCTGGAATTATTGATTAAATGAAAAACTAAACATTTAGTGATTTCGAGTAAGATGAATTCACTAGGAGGAGCTGAATATAAAATTCCAGGTAACCAGCTAAAAAGTGAAAACAAAATTAGGGGAATTCATGGGTGTGTTGCTGTTGTTTTAATGACTACATTCAATCAACAAAATAATGTGTTGATTTCTTTTTCATCAAGGTGCCTGTATGTTCTTCCTGATTGACTTGGGACCAGCTCGAAGGAAAATTGCTCTGCTCTTAGTCTTATCTGGTTCATTTTTCCTTCTAAATATAGAAAAACAGATTGAGCCAATTATAGTGTTACAAAACCTCTATGTTCCCCATTTTCCCACTAGGCCTTCCTGCTAAAACTAGGAAAAAGAGAGTAGCAACTTTTTCACAGTTCTTTGACCTCATCCAGTCTACTTTAGCTGTAAGTTCCCATGGTTACACTGTAGTTTGTACAAAATATTGTATACCAACCATTTGCTTCAGAATCTTTTAGAGTACTTGTTAAAAGTGCAGATTCCTCAGTGCCTCCCTCCCCAGTGCTTCTGATTCAGTAGGTCTAAAACCTAATAATATGCATTTTTACAAACCCCCTATGTGATTCTCTTCCAAGTGAATTGTTTACTACACTTTGAGAAACACTGCTTTGGACACAAGTGTGACAGGGTGGAGAATAGCTGAAAGAATTCTCGTTTAAAGTCCTCTGCTTTCCTTGTAAAGTAGATGAGTTTGTCTGTTTACCTGCCCCTCATCCCATTGGCACACTTTGATATATTCTTCAGTATCTAAACCAAAGTAAAACCTTTTATGATAACTTTCCCCCATCCAGTTGATCAATCTTATTTAGGGTATCATGTATGTTTTTATTATGGTACTCATCACATACTGTAACAACTATTTCTGTCTCCTTAAATCCTGGTTTTCCTTAGGGTTTTGTTTTTGTCTTCCTCTTTACTTACTCTTTACACATTCCCTGGGCAATATTATCCATGCCATGGCTTCAACTATCACCCATAAAACTGATGACTTTCAGATCTGTACCTCAAGCCCACATCTCTCTCCTAATCTCCAGATCCATAATTCCAGTGGATGTCTGGACGTCCAATTGGATGTCTCTACTTAATTGTTTAAAGTACCCCATGTCTCAATGTCAAAAGCTGAATTTATTTTCTCCTGTGTCCCCAGTCCTTTCCCCAAACCTATTCATCTTCTTCTATTCTAAGTGGCACTACCATGTACTAAGTTAAAGCCACAAACTGAACGGTAATTCAATAGTCCCTCCCTTCCTCTTCCTTCAATTCAATACTGTCAGATCTTCTTCTGAGATATTTCTCAAATCTCTATTCTCCACTCCCCCACTGTTATTGCATTGGACAAAAGCTAGTTTATGTAGTATATGGTAGTTTATGGTACAACCAAGGCTAATTGAAGATATTACTTGGGAAAAGGCAAATAGTCATACATATTAAGTCTTCAAAAATCTTCTATGTTTATTTCATTGCTGAAGATGTTAAAGGAATAATTTGAGAGGTAAGTAGA
The DNA here is from genome assembly GCA_002007465.1 of Ailurus styani. Classification (NCBI taxonomy): domain Eukaryota; kingdom Metazoa; phylum Chordata; class Mammalia; order Carnivora; family Ailuridae; genus Ailurus; species Ailurus styani. The sequence goes on along the minus strand of LNAC01001510.1, from coordinate 12,667 downwards.
GAGTAGTTATGTTATCCAGATCCTCATCTTTCACAGCACAAAGCAAATATATAATGTCAAATAGTATATAATCCCAAAAATTAACAAATCAAGAAATGGCAGAGCAATATGTTTAAAACACCACCAAGATACAACCAGCCAAATCTAGAATGTGGAAATTTCTTGGCAAAAGTGACCTGGATTATTATTACAAAAAATGACATAGGAAAATTGGATAAGGGGACTGGTAAGATTACTGAAGATTTTAGAAACATGCCAACATAATGCAATATGCTTATTTTGTTTGGATCTTAAACAAACAAAAAGATATTTGTGGGAAATTTGAACACAGACTGAGTACCATATGCTAGTAAGTAATTATGACAAAGGTATTGGGATTATGTTTTTGAAATTTTCCTCATCTGCTAGAAGTGCATACCAAATATTTATGGGTGAAAAGACCTGATGTCAAAGATTTGCTTTAAAATACTCCAGGTAAAATATACAAAAATTAACTCAAAATGAATCATAGACCTAAATGTAAAAAACCTGAAACTATAAAAATGCTAGAAGGAAACAGGAAAAAATATTTAAAATCTTGGGTTTTGCAAAGATTTTTTAGAAATGATACCTAAAACACAGTACATAAAACAACAAATTGGTAAATTGGACTTCACCAATATTAAAAATTTCTGCTATTCAAAAAATATTGTTAGGAGAATAAAAGGACAAACCAAAAACTGGGGGAAATATCTTTATAAACCATATATTTGATAAAGTATTGCATACAGAATATATTAAGAACCCCTAAAATTCCCTAATAAGTAAACTAACAACCCAATAATAAAATGGGTGTGAGGAAAGAGTAACACAGCAGGTCTTATTTGCTCACTCCTCACACATCTCCAAGAGAGCCATCTAATCATTGTACAACCTCTGGGAATTTGTATTTGATGGTTCTTTCTGTTAACAATTGAAGATTTTTATTATATCCACCTGGAGCAAAGGACCATGTTATACTATCTTGTAAGAATTGCTTTTCACAAACATTAAGAATGATGATGTGCACACGATTTCATTGTTGGGGTTGTGAGTTTTGGTTACCATAGCTAGTTGCAGATCAGGATATACTTATGTGTGCAGCACTCCATAAAAGCCTTGGACTCTGACACTTGAATGTGCTTCCCTGTACAGAGAGTCTTCACATATGTCCCTGCACTTCATAGCCAGAGAAAAGTTATATCCTGTGTGACTCCAGGTGGGAAGGGTTGTGGAAACTTGTGTCTAATCACTCTGGACTCCACCCAGTGGATATCTTGTTCCTGTTGCTCTTGCTCCATATATTACTTTATAAGAAATGTTAGCCATGAGTAGAACCTGTTGTGAGTCTTGTGAATCCTTTTGTTAAATTAGCAAACTTGAAGGTGGCCGTAAGACCTCTGAGACAATAGGATAAGAATTTGAACAGAAACTTCACTCAAGAACATATAGGGGTGGCTAATAACTACATGAACAGTTTCTTAATAACATTACTTATCTGGGAAATGCTAAATAAATCACAATGAGATACTATTTGGTACCTATTAGAATGATTACAATTAAAGACTGATTATACTAGATGCAGAAAAACCATTTGACTGATGTCAAATGTTACTTCCTATGTTCTCCTCTAGGATTTTGATAGATTCCTGCCTCATATTGAGGTCTTTCATCCATTTCAAATTTATCTTTGTGTACGGTGTGAGAGAGTGGTCGAGTTTCATTCTTCTATACATAGCTGTCCACTTTTCCCAGCACTATTTATTGAAAAGACTGTCTTTTTTTCTACTGAGTATTTTTTCCTGCTTTGTCTAAGATTATTAGACCATGGAGTTGAGGGTCCATATCTGGACTCTCCACTCTGATCCACTGGTCTATGTGTCTGTTTTTGTGCCAGTACCAGGCCGTGTTGGTGATCACAGCTTTGTAGTAAAGCTTGAAATCAAACAACGTGATGCTCCCAGCTTTGTTTTTCTTTTTCAACATTTCCTTAATGGTTCGGGGCCATTTCTGGTCCCATACAAATTTTAGGATTGTTTGTTTCAGCACTTTGAAAAATGCTGGTGGAATTTTGATTGGGGTGGCATTGAAAGTATAGATTGCTCTGGGCAGTATAGACATTTTAACAATGTTTATTCTTCTGATCACTGAATATGAAATGCTTTTCCATCTTTCTGTGTTGTGTACAGCAACTTCTTAACAAGACACATTTCCAAATGGAAAGAAAACAAAAGTGAAAATGGACTTTTGGGACTTCATCAAGATAAAAAGCTTCTGCACAGCAAAGGAAACAATCAATAAAACAAAGCGGCAACCCACAGAATGGGAGAAGATATTTGTAAATGACACTACAGACAAAGGGCTGATATCCAAGATCTATAAAGAACTCCTCAAACTCAACACCCCCAAAAACAGACAATCATGTCAAAAACTGGGCAGAAGACATAAACAGACACTTCTCCAAAGAAGACATACAAATGGCTAACAGACACATGAAAAAATGTTCATCATCATTAGCCATCAGGGAAATTCAAATCAAAACCACATTGAGATACCATCTTACACCAGTTAGAATGGCCAAAATTAACAGGACAGGATATAAGGAGTGTTGGAGAGGATGTGCAGAAAGGGGAACCCTCTTACACTGCTGGTTGGAATGCAAGTTGGTGTAGCCACTTTGGAAAACAGCGTGGAGATTCCTCAAAAAATTAAAAATAGAGCTACCCCATGATCCTGCAATTGCACTACTGGATATTTACCCCAAAGATACAGATGTAGTGAAAAGAAGGGCCATATGTACCCCAATGTTCGTAGCAGCAATGTCCACAATAGGCAAACCATGGAAATAGCCAAGATACCCTTCAGCAGACAAATGGATAAAGAATATGTGGTCCATATATACAGTGGAATATTACACAGCCATCAGAAAGGATGAATACCCAACTTTTGTATCAGCATGGACGGGACTGGAGGAGATTGTGCTGAATGAAATAAGTCAAGCAGAGAAAGTCAATTATCATATGGTTTCACTTACTTGTGGAGCATAAGGAATAACATGGAGGACATTAGAAGAAGGAAAGGAAATTGGAGGGGGAGATGAAAGATGAGAGACTGTGGATTCTGAGAAACAAACAGCGTTATGGAGGGGAGGAGGATGAGGGGATGGGTGAGCCTGGTGGTTGGTATTAAGGAGGGCACATATTGCATGGAGCACAGGGTGTGGTGCATAAACAAGGAATCTTGGAATACTGAAAAAAATGAAATTAAGATGTTAAATAAATAAATCTTTAAAAAAAGAAAAGGCATTTGAGAAAATATAGCATCCTTTCTTGATAAAAAAAACCCTCACGAAAAGAGGGATAAAAGGAATATATCTCAGAATTATAAAGGCCATATACAATACACCCACAGCTAATATCATCCTCAATGGGGAAAAACTGAGAGCTTTTCCCTACTGTGAGGAAGACAGCGGGGATGTCCGCTCTCATCACATCGACATAGTACTGGAAGTCCTAGTCTCAGCAATCAGACAAGAGAAAGAAATAAATGGCATCCAAATTGGCAAAGAAGTCAAACCTTTACTCTTTGTTGATGACATGACACTCTATATAGAAAACCTGAAAGACTCCACCAAAACATTGCTAGAACTGATACATGAGTTCAGCAAAGTCATGGGATATAAAAATCAACATACAGAAATATTTCATTTCCATACACCAATCATGATGCAGCAGAAAGAGAAATCAAGGAATTGATCCTATTTACAATTGCACCAAAACCATAAAGTACCCTGGAATAAACCTAACCAAAGAGGTAAAAGATCTGTATGATGAAAACTATAGAACACTTATGAGGGAAATTGAGGAAGACACAAAGAAATGGAAAAGTATTCCATGCTGACAACAAGAAGAACAAACATTGTTAAAATGTCTATACTACCCAAAGCAATCTATACATTCAATGCAATACCTATCAAAATAATAGCAATATTTTTCACAAAGCTGGAATAAACAATTCTAAAATATGTATGGATCCAGAAAAGACCCTGAATAACCAAAGTAATATTGAAAAAGAAAACAAAAGCTGGGGCAGCCACTCTGGAAAACAGTATTGAGGTTCCTCAAAAAGTTGAAAATAGAGCTACCCAATGACCCAGCAATCACACTACTGGGTATTTACCCTAAAGATACAAATGTAGNTCAGGGGCACGTGCACCCGAATGTTTATAGCAGCAATGTCCACAATAGCCAAACTATGGAAAGAACCTAGATGTCCATCAACAGATGAATGGATAAAGAAGATGTGGTATATATATACAATGGAATACTATGCAGCTGTCAAAGGAAATGAAATCTTGCCATTTGCAACGATGTGGATGGAACTAGAGGGTATTATATAAGCGAAGTAAGTCAACCAGAGGAAGACAATTATCATGTGATCTCTCTGATATGAGGAATTTGAGGGGCAGGGCAGGGGTCGTGGGGGGTAGGGAGGGAAAAAAAGAAACAAGATTGGATCAGGAATGAGTTAAACCATAAGAGACTCTTAATCTCGTGAAGCAAACTGAGGGTTACTGGGGCTGGGAAGGTAGGATAGGGTGGCTGGGATATGGACATTGGGGAGGGTTTGTGCTTTGGTGAGTGCTGTGGAAATGTGTAAACCTGAAAATTCACAGACCTGTACCCCTGGGGCAAATAATAATTAAAAAAAAAAGAAATCATAAATTAGGTTAATATCATTCTCATTCCTAAGGAGGCCACATTCTAATCAATAGTACAATGTATATATATATATATATATATATATATATATATATATATATATACATCTGAAACAGACAACTTACTATGCAAGCTTCAAATGACAGAACAAAGATGTTATATGTTGTCTAAGTATACAACAAAATATGTACTTTTAAATATATATGTGTATTTAAAATAAATATGCACAGATATTATGCCTCCATCAGAAAGGATGAATATCCAACTTTTGTATCAACATGTATGGGATGGGAGGAGATTATGCTGAGTGAAATAAGTCAAGCAGAGAAAGTCAATTATCATGTGGTTTCACTTACTTGTGGAGTATAAGGAATAACATGGAGAACATTAGGAGAAGGAAAGGAAAAGTGAATTGGAGGAAATTGGAGGGGGAGATGAACCATGAGAGACTGTGGACTCTGAGAAAAACAGAGAGTTTTGGAGGGGAGGGGAGTGGGGGAATGGGTGAGCCTGGTAGTGGGTATTAAGGAGGGCATGTATTGGATGGAGCACTGGGTGTGGTGCATAAACAATGAATCTTAGAATACTGAAAAAATAAAATAAAATTTAAAAAATAAATATACACAATTAAAAAAAGGTTAGCATATGAGTTAACAAAGGAACTAAAACCCGAAATATCCCAAAGCAATTGCCTCCTGGGAATGGAACTGTGGGAAAGAGGGGCAGCCATTATTTACTGATTAAATATGTATCCAGTGCATAAACAATGAATCTTGGAACACTGAAAAGATAAAATTAATAAAATAAAATATATTTTAAAAAGTTATAAAAAATAAATATGTACCCAGTTTGTGTATTGCTTTGTTAAAAATAGTAATTTTGTAAAAAGCCATCATCACATATTAAAACCATTCTTCCCTTATGTGAAGTTACTAAGTTATATAAATCAGTTCATGATTCACACAGTAAACTTGGCTATTTTTATAAATCACTTAATTTTTAAAAGCTGTAGTTTTTAAAAATTCCAATGTATTCTTATTTGTACAGTTTCGGTAGAAGAAAAGGATTCTAAGTACTGAGATATTTGAAAATTGTTATGCTTTTATTTAAGAATATATAATTTTGGTGGAGTTTCATGAGATGATAAGACGTGTTGACAAGCTATTTTATATATTTGTCAAATATCTTCTACTTCCAGTTGAGAGGTATTTTTTAATTAAATTCTTCATCACTATTATCCTTTCTGGCATAATTAGAAGGAAAATTTTTAGAATTGGGAGAATTCAAGAAACGAAAAAGAGTATCTTTATGCTTCATTTTCTTGTCATTGTATTTTGGGGAATCTTTATTGACCATAAATGAAAGTTTTTAAGAATATGCATCTTAGGGGCGCCTGAGCGGCTCAGTGTGTTAAAGCTTCTGCCTTGAGGTCAGGTCATGATCTCAGGGTCCTTGGATCGAGCCCTGCATAGGGCTCCCTGCTCAGCAGGGAGCCTGCTTCCTCCTCCCTCTCTACCTGCCCCTCTGCCTACTTGTGATGTCTCTCTCTGTGTCAAATAAATAAATAAAATCTTTAAAGAAAAAGAATATGCATCTTAAAGTCTATAAATTTTGGAAATTTGGTATTCTGAGTATTCAGTAAAGGGGTTCTGAATTCATAGTGAGTTTGAAGCAATCGCTCTGGGTGGTACTGTAACCAATGAAAGGAATTAGTTCTGATAAACCTACGAAGGTAAGAACACAGGAAAAGCCATATGGGATCAAATCAGTGACTCCAAAATACGAAGGGATATTTTGACTGGAAGTACCTATGCTTTCCTTCAAAGTAATAATCTCAAAATATTTTACAAAACACCTGGATATCCTAAAACATATTTTTTTTGGTAATCTCATTAGGGATCTACAATCAGTTGTAGATTTTCCTAAATCTTTTTTTTATCTGTTCATAGTAGAGTCTGTGCTGCAGTGTTCAGGGCATAAACTGCAGTCAAACAAACCTCGGCTGGAATCTTAGATCTTGGACAAGTATTTTCTCTGAGTCTCATTCTTGTTATCTATTAAATGTGGATAACTAAAGTAGCTACTTCACAGGTTTATTTTGTATTCATTGAGGAGATTCATGTAAATCATTGAGCATAGGGCCTGCCACTCAATACACAGTAAGTCATTGTTATTTTGTATTTTCAGCCAGTACATTTTCTTGGTGTTTCCCATTAGTAATAGGTACATTCTATTAATTAAAAGAAAAATTCTTTTTTTACAATAAAGGCTGAGCTTTAAAAAGATGAAAGTGTCAATCACCCACATGGCATGATTTTAAGAATATCAGGAAGAATCCAACACCCCTATTCCCCATCCCCTCACGTAAATACAGCATAGTCTTCTACTCACTTTCATTCCACCAATAAAGCTCCATTTCTTTATTGACTTTGGTCAAAATTCAAGTCAAAATTGACATGTTGCTAAGGTGGGTACTTCTGGACATTTAAACAATAGATTGAAGAGTCTAAGGCTAGTTTTGATTTTCTGGAGAGGAGAGGCTAGGAAAGGCACTGAATAGAGGAGAGTGGAGCAAGAAGTAGTATAACTGCCAGGGAAATGGAACTCTCTCCTTTATATCACAGCTGCGGTAGCTATTTAGGGGGGTGCTCTGTTTTCCAAACAGGCCGACTATTAAGAATCACCGGAGTCATTTTTTGAACAAATGGACTCCCTTGTCCTGGGATTCGGTAAACCTGGGATAAGGATAAGGGATTAGGAATCTGAAGGGTTAATGAGTAACCTGATAATCTTAAAACCTGACAAATCTAAAAAAAGCTGGACAGCTTAGGAGCCCAGGCTTTGTAATCAAACAATACCTGGGTTCAAATCATAGATCCCTGTTGGGCTGGTGGGAAATGGAAGCTATACAAAATGAAAGTCCGTCCAAGATTGCGGAACTTCCCGCCAAAACTCGTCCAAGATGGCTGACGCCTAGCCCCTCCTCTGCTTTACGCAATAAAAACCCCCGTCACTTTGCCTTGTGCGCGACTTCCCCGACTCCCTTCTCTCAGAATCGCAGAACCTCGCCCGAGGGTGCTTGCAATAAAGCTCTGCCTTTGGAGTACAATTTGCCTTAGCAGTCTTTATTCCTGTTCCCGACCAGAGAAACCTTACATTTGGTGCCAAAACCCTGGAGGAGATCGAGCTCCTGTCCGGGCAGGGAGGCTCTCTCCTCCTCTCAAGCGGACGGGGACTTCTCTTTATCTAGACGCCTCTCAGGACCCGGTGGGTGAGTGTTCCCTGGTTCCCACGCCTCCTCCGGAATGCCCTGTCCTAATCGCGGCCGCATCAGGGCTGACCCCTCCGGCCACCAGGTGGCCCCCAAGTTCCGTGGAATTGGGAGACGTCCCCATTCCGAGGTAACTGCCTAGGAACCTGCAACCCAATTCGCAGACAAAGGGACGCTTTTCTCTGCAAATTGAGTTAATAGGTGAAGGAGACCATGGGAACCTCTCAGTCCAAATTTGGCCCCACAATGCCTCTGGGCTGCCTCCTGGCTAACCTCCGCACCTTGGGATTAGACGAAGACCTACAAAGGCGGCACCTCATACATTACTGTGCTGTCGCCTGGCCCCAATACTAATTAGACAACCAGTCGCGATGGCCCCCCCGAGGACACCTTTGACTATCAGGTGCTCACGGACCTTGATAACCTCTGTAGATGCCAGGGCAAATGGTCCGAAGTTCCCTATGTCCAGGCTTTCTGGACTTTTCGTTCTCAGCCCTCTTTGTGCTCCCGATGCTCCACCTTTCAGGTTCTCCTGGCACGCTCTCCCCCTCCGCCTCTTCCACCTACTGCTCCCAAAGACCCTGAGCCACTTTCTTTCTCTCCCCTCTCCGAGCCTCCTGAGAACCTCTCTGGACCCCCTGTGAGGGCCCCCCTCATACCTTCACCTCCACCTTACCATCCTGTTCCTCAACCTCCTATGGTCCCCAACCCTTCACAGGCCCCGGATCCAACCTCAGAACAGGTCGTTTCAACGGCTCCCAAGGCTCTGCCACCCAGGACTGACACCAAGCCACTCCCCCTCCCAGACACTCCCCCTTCCCCCCCCTGTTTCTGCTCGTACTCGGTCCCAAAACCCCACTCCCGATTTAGTTTGCCCCTTAAAGGAGGTCGCCAGGGCCGAGGGAGTCATCTGAGTCCACGCGCCTTTTTCCCTGCAGGACCTTTCCCAGATAGAAAAGGACTTGGGCTCTTTCTCAGCCAACCCTAATAATTTTATCAAGGAGTTCCAATATTTAGCGCAGGCCTATGACCTTACCTGGCATGACCTACATGTCGTCAAGACCACCATGCTTACCACCGAGGAGAGGGAATGCATCCAGGCTGCTGCCCGAGAACATGCTGACCAGCTCCATCTTACTGATGCCACCATGCCAGTTGGTGCCCTGGCAGTCCCAGCAGTAGAACCTGGCTGGGACTACCAGAACGGCCAAGATGGCCACCAGTGCCANCAGTGCCTTATCGCTGGAATGCGTACAGCCTCCAACAAGGCGGTCAACTATGCCAAACTTAGGGAAATTATTCAGACCCCTGATGAAAACCCTGCCATGTTCCTCAATCGGCTGACTGAGGCACTGGCTCAGTTTACCCGGCTAGATCCGGCCTCTCCAGCAGGGGCCACGGTTTTGGCTACTCATTTCATTTCTCAATCGGCGCCCGATATTCAGAAGAAATTAAAAAAGGCAGAGGAGGGCCCCCAGACCCCCATTTCCGACCTGGTGAAAATGGCATTTAAAGTCTTTAACTCCCAAGAGGAGGCAGCCGAACTTAGGCGGCAGGGCAGACTCTAGCAGAAGATCCAGCTACAGACCCAGGCCTTGGTAGCAGCCCTGTGGCCGGCCGGCTCCGGGAGCCAACAGAGAGGGACAGCCAGTAGCCCCCCTCCAGGGGCCTGCTTCAAATGTGGAGCCGAAGGACACTGGGATCGTCACTGTCCCAACCCCAAGCCACCAATGCGTCCATGCCTCTGATGCTGCATGATGGGACATTGGAAGGAAGATTGCCCTAACCTCGGGGAGTCCCCGGTGCCTCTATGCGGGGGAAAGCCTGAGGTGGCAACTCCAGCCTTTCAGCTGCTTGGGTTGGAAGACGACTGATGGAGCCCAGACTCGGCCACCCCTCTCACCCAGGCCGAGCCCAGGGTCATGCTCCAGATAGTGGGTAAGTCCATTTCCTTTCTGCTGGACACGGGGGCTACCTATTCAGTTCTGCCATCCTACTCGGGACCTACCCAAACCTCACCAGTCGCTGTTGTGGGGATCGATGGGACCTCCTCCTCCCCTAGGGCAACCCCTCCTCTCTCCTGCAGCTTGGATGGTTTCCCTTTCTCCCATTCATTTCTTGTAATCCCTTCCTGCCCAGTTCCTCTACTGGGGAGGGACATTCTCCAAAAGCTGCGGGCTACTATCCGCCTCTCTCCTTCCCCCTCCATTTCTGAATGTCTCATCCTACCCCTCCTTCCTGTCCCTTCAACCCCTATCCCAGACTGCCTGCCCGCAGTAAACCCCCAAGTATGGGATACGTCTAAACCCATTATTGCATCCCATCATGCCCCGGTTAAAATACAGTTAAAGGACAGCTCCAAGTTCCCCTCCAGAGTACAATTCCCCATCTCCTTAACTCACCACTGGGGCCTCAAACCCGTCCTAGACCAGCTGAGACACCAGGGGCTCCTTATTCCCATCAGTTCCCCCTGCAACACCCCCATCTTGCCTGTCCGCAAGTCCTCAGGGGCCTACCGGCTGGTGCAGGACCTACGACTCATCAATGAGGCAGTGGTTCCACTCCACCCAGTCGTCCCCAATCCCTACACCTTACTGTCCCATGTCCCCCCCAAAACATCCCGCTTTATGGTACTGGACTTAAAGGATGCCTTCTTTACCATTCCTCTACACCCCGACTCGTACTTCCTTTTCATCTTTACCTGGGAGGACCTGGACACCCACATCTCTGAACAACTGACCTGGACAGTCTTACCCCAGGGATTCCAAGACAGCCCCCATATTTTTGGCCAAGCTTTGGCGGCGGATTTACAGCAATGTACCCGTAAGGCCAGCACCCTACTACAATATGTAGATGATCTCCTCCTCTGTAGCCCCTCCCTTGTCTTATCCCAGGAAGATACCTCCACCTTACTCAACTTCCTGGAAAAGAGGGGGGATCGGGTCACCCCCTCCAAAGCCCAACTGTGTACCTCCACTGTTGTATATTTAGGCATTCTCCTAACTCCCACCACCAAGGCCCTGACTGAGGATCGTATCCGCCTCCTTCAGGACCTTCAGCCCCCCCAAACTGCTGATGAGATACTTTCCTTCCTAGGCTCATTGGGTTTTTCAGACATTGGATCCCGAACTTTGTGATCCTGGCTCGCCCCCTATCTCAGGTGGCCAAAGAGACCCCCCAGGGTCCCCTCACTGATCCCACCTCCATTCGGCACGCATTCTCCAAACTGCGGGACTGCCTCACTGCTGGACCAGTCCTAGCACTACCCAACCCCTCTAAACCCTTCCATATCTTTACTGATGAACGTTCCGGTTCAGCAACTGGCCTCCTGGCTCAGCCTGTAGGGCCCACACAGTGGGCCACAGCCTATCTATCAAAACAATTAGATACAACCACCCGAGGATGGCAGCCCTGCCTCAGAGCATTGGCAGCTGCGGCCTCCTTAGCTAAAGAGGCTCTCAAACTCACTCTGGGTCAGCCTCTAGTAGTCTACTCCCCCCATCGGCTAATGGACCTCCTTAGCCACCGGTCGCTGGCCCAACTTACCCCTTCCCATCTCCAACTTTACCACCTGCTGTTCATCGAAAATCCTCAGATCTCTCTCTCTACCTCCCCTCGCTTAAATCCTGCTACTTTACTGCCTGCACCCTCGTCCACCCCTGAACCCACGCACTCTTGCCCACAACTTCTGGAGGACCTCACTCCCTCTCAGCTAGGGCTCTCAGACCAACCGCTGTCCAACCCTGACTGAGTACTCTTCATGGATGGCAGCTCCATTTTGGTCTCAGACAGCCGTAGGCACGCTGCCTATGCCGTGGTCACCACAGAGGCCATAGTCAAAACGGCTCCCCTCCCCATCGGGACTACATCCCAAAAGGATGAACTTAAAGCCCTTACCCAGGCACTCCACCTATCTCAGGGACAATGAGTCACAATATATACTGACTCCAAGTATGCCCATCTCATAACCCATACCCACTCCATCCTTTGGCAAGAGCAGGGATTCCTGACCACCAAAGGCACCCTGATAGTTAATGGGCCCCTTATCGCTAAACTTCTCGAGGCCCTCAGCCTACCAACTGAGGTTGCGGTTGTCCACTGCCGTGGACACCAAGTCCCCAAAGATCAAATCTCCCAAGGCAAAAACAAGGCAGACTCGGTGGCCAGGCAAACGGCTCTAAACACCTCTTTGGCCCCGATTCTCTTCCTCAACACCCCCCACTGCCCTTCCTATTCTCAAAGAGAGACTCAAACTCTCCAGGGCCTAGGGGCAAAGCCAGANGAAAGCCAGGAGACAAAGGATGGATTTACATCCAGGATAAAATTGCCTTACCGGAGAATCTGGCTCACACCCTAATCACAGACATCCATCAGTCTCTTCACGTCGGCCCAAAGGCCCTGTACCAGTTCCTACAGCCCCCTTTTCACCACCCCTCTCTGTTCAAGGTAATTGAAATGGTCCACAAGACCTGTGCAACCTGCTTGGCCGTAAATGCATAAGGTGGAATCCGCAGACCAGGACCCAATCATCAACTCCGCAGACACCAGCCCGGTGAGGACTGGCAATTGGACTTTACTCACATGCCCCATCACAAAACCTTCTGCTACCTATTAACCTTGGTTGATACATTCACAGGCTGGATCGAGGCATACCCCA
>LNAC01001509.1:128729-163534 GCA_002007465.1 Ailurus styani | reverse complement strand
CCTGGGATCGAGGCCCGCATTGGGCTCTCTGCTTAGTGGGGAGCCTGCTTCCTCCTCTCTCTCTGCCTGCCTCTCTACCTACTTGTGATCTGATCTCTCTCTGTGTCCAATAAATAAATAAAATCTTTAAAAAAAAAAGAAAAAAGTAAGAAAAATATTCAAAGAAAAAAAGATTCAATGAATTTAACTTTGAATGACTGAAGAATCATGGGGAGAAAGCCATGAATTCTCTGTGTTGCTTTCCCTTAGCTCCAGAGTTCCACAATTCTCAGCTATCTTGAACTTGACTTTGGATGGTTTTTTTTTTTCCTGGTCTTCTGGGGGAGGGGCCTGTTGCTATGATTCTCAAGCGTCTCTGCCCAAGGCGGATTCCCACCACCCTCGCCAGCGGCCAGGCTAAGTAATCAGCTCGGGTTCGCTCTCAGGAGCTTTTGTTCCCTCAACGCTGTCCGTAGGGCTTTGGAGGCCAGGACTGAAAATGGCGGCTCCCAGTCTCCGACCCAGAGGAGCCGACACCTTGGGGCCTCAGTCCTCAGCGCGCCTCAGAGAAAAGCAGTCCCTCCCGTCTCCTGGTCTCCGGCCGCTCTCCGAGCTCACCCGGCCTGTGACCGAGCGAGCGTCTCTGTCTCTGACGCGGCCCCGTTTAGAATCTCCGAACCCGGCAGATCCTGCAGCCGCTCCCGCGCCGCTGCTCCCGGAGGAGGAAGGTGAGTCTCTCCGGGTCTGCCGCCCGTGGGGTCCCCGCTCACAGATCAGTGGCCCGGCTGAGCTTCAGATCCCAGCCCAAGGTAACCCCGAGCTGAGAGACACCTCAGCTCAGCTCCGTCTCTCCCGCCGGCTTCTCTCTGAGACCTGGGAGCTCGGTCGCGCTCAGACACCCCTGGTCTTTTTGTGTCCCCGTGGGTCCTGAGACCACACTGTCCCCGCAGGGGGTTCATCCCCCGCTTGGTCTCTGGGGCGATGTCCCTCAGTGGAGCCAACTTCTCACAGTTCCGAGTCTGTGCTCCGCTGCTCGCTCCCTTGCCGGCAGCCGGCCCCTCCCCCCGGGGTCTATCTTCCCGTCGCCGCAGATTCACTTCTCCGCACGTCCTACCTTCCAGAAAGTGGTCGATTTTCTGTTCCTAGACTTGCTGCTCTTCTTCTCTTCGATCTCCGGTAGAATTTGTAGGTGTTCAGAATGGTTTGATAGCTCTCTGGGTGAATTCCTGGGACCTGATGGTAATCGGTCTCCTACTCCTCTGCCACCTTGCCGCTCCTCCTTTCCCATGATTTCTATGGACTTTTTCTTCTCTACCACTTCCTCCTCCCCTTTTTCCTCCTCTTTCTTCTTCCTACCAAATCTTGATGTCTGGTAGGGAAAATCCTTCACTTGACTCCTTTACAGGACTGTCTGAATATTGCCCTTTGCTCTTCCATATTCATTATAGAATCACTTTTTCACTTCTCACACACAACTATGTATGGATTTTAATTGCAATTGCATTGAATCTTTGCATATACATGGGGAGAATTGTTGACTTTACAATATTGAGTTTTTCCCCTCCAAGGACATTGTGTATCTCTTGATTTTCTTTGATTGTTCTTTAACAGTCTTTTAATAAAATTTTATAATATTATCCATAAGGATCCCGCATATCATTGTGAGATGTATCTCAGGGTTTTCATTGTTATTGTGGTCATTATAAAGATATGCTTCTCAGGGTGCCTGGGTGGCTCAGTCAGTTAAAGCAGCTGCCTTTGGTTAAGGTCATGATCCTTGGGCACTGGGATCAAGCCCCACATCAAGCTCTCTGCTCAGCACGGAGTCTGCTTCTCCCTCTCCCTCTGCCTGCCACTCCCCCTGCTTGTGCTCTCTCTCTCTGTCAAATAAATAAATAAAATCTTTAAAAAATACACTTAAAAATTAAAATTTTCAAATTTTTATTGTTGGCATGGAGATATAGAATTAATTTTTATAAGAATTTTGTATCTAGCAAATTTGCTAACAGCTCCAAGAATTCTATTTTTCTTTTTTATTTAAGAAAGGAAGAAAGGGCAGGGGAGGAACAGAGGGAGAGAGAGAGAATCTTAAGTCGGTTCTATACCCAGTGTGGGATCATGACCCGAGCTGAAATCAAGAGCCAGTCACTTAACCAACTGAGCCACCCAAGTGCCCCTGCATCTCCAAATAATTCTAATAAGTCTGTGGATCATTGTGCATTTTCAACATAGAGAATCATGTTACCTACAAATAATATATTTTGTCTTTTTTTCTGCCCAGTTTTTATACCTCTTATTTTTGTTTCTTATTTGTTTTTAAGGCACCGACTAGGACCTCTTTGTTGAATAGAAGGGTTCATAGAGTTTTTTCCCTTGTCTCACTGTTTTTACCTCCAGAGAGTTTTACTTCTATCAGAGGTCTGAGGGGAAACAGTTCTTTCCCTTGAAACTCTTGATAAAATCTCTCCCTCTTACAATCTCAGGAAATGTGCTGACAGTGGGTTTGTGAGGTAACCAGCAGACCACACCAGTCCGTGTAGGCTGTTGCTTCTGAAGTCACTGCAAATCTATTTCATTTAACTGAAATATAGGTTTAAACTGAATATTGGAAAAATGACTTTTTTTAAAAAGATTTTATTTATTTATTCTAGAGAGAGCACAAGTGTGTGTAAAGACAAGTGGGGGGAGGGGTGGGGGGAGGGAGAGAGAATCTCAAGCCTACTCTGCCCTGAGGGTGGAGCCCAGTGCAGGGCATGATCTCATGACCCTGAGACCACAACCTGAGCTGAAACCAGGACTCAGACGCTTCACTGACTGAGCCGCCCTGGCCCCCCTGGAAAATGACTTTCTTTAAAGACTATGAAAATATAGAAACTAGTCATTCTACCATATACATGCAGATAGTAAAAACCCCATTTGTGAGATCTGGAGGTGCCTAATCTAACCCAGAAATATTGCCCCTCCCTCCTTTGCAGGAAATAATTCAGGCAGGGATCAAACTTGACACTTCTGCTCATTTTTAAAAAATAATTGTCAGGAAGACCAAACTAATAGAATGTCAGTGTTAAAGATCTCACATTGTCCCTAATTCTCTGGAAGCCCCATGTTCTCCATAGAACTCACAGGTGCTAGAGGTAAACACTAAAGAAGTATGGATGCAGTGTTGTTCTTCACAGATCGACACCTTGGTTGCTCCTGTGGTGGAGCCTGGCCCATCCGCCTACCGCCTCTGCCATCTGACAATTGTTAGCTTGCTCCCGAATCACACTGTAGGGCTGCTCAACTTGCCCTTGGATGCCATCAACCTAACTCCTAGGTCAGTTATAGTAAGTTCTCATTGTTTTGGCATTTTTACTGTATTTACCAAAAATATAATTCCATAATGGATTAGACACTTTTTTTTAAAGTGGTCTTTTACTGCAGAGTGTCCCGGATGTTCAGTCCATTATTTTGGAGGAAGATGCAAGGAGAAAGGATCTCCTTTTACTAAAAAAGATCACTTTTTACTATTCTTTCTGACTGTAGCACTGACTGAAGCATTGCCTCTTGAACTTGAAGTCTCAGCAGCAACAGTACGTTCAGACATGT
This sequence comes from Ailurus styani, assembly GCA_002007465.1. NCBI lineage: Eukaryota > Metazoa > Chordata > Mammalia > Carnivora > Ailuridae > Ailurus > Ailurus styani. The sequence goes on along the minus strand of LNAC01001509.1, from coordinate 159,967 downwards.
TCTCTGCCTACCCCTTCCAGGTCAGACCTGACTGTTCCTTTCCTTATGTGCCTCTACACCTCATAACTGTATTTGTTATTATTTCATTCTTTTTTTATAGATAGTTGTCTGCATGTCTGTCTTCACTCCACATTAGACTGAGAGCCCCAAGGATAAAGCCCATGTGTGGATTCTGCCTGTTAGAGAGCCGGCATGATTGGCCACCCCAACTGGAACACTGCGATTCTGTCTCTTTTGTATTTGTCCGCACACAACACATAGAAGGCTCTGAGAACATCTTTGCAGAATAAATATGCAGGTTCTTTCTATGCATTTACTCATCCCACAATCCATTTTGGGTCCTGACTCTGTGTCAGGACTGCGGTAGGAGCTAGAGAGTGAGTGACCAAAGCCCATTACACTTCTGTCTCCATGTAGATTATATTCTCAGAGATGGGAGGGAATGAATTATGAAGTCTGTATTTGAAGAAATATAACAAAGCTCCACGAGTTGCTAAGGTACCTCTCTAGCTTTATCATCTCGAGACAGCTTCTCCATGGCTTGGCAAGATAAGTCATCCAAGCACAGCCAGTGCTTCAAAAGCATCAGATGGAGAGCACAGAAAGTGCTTCTGGAATAGGCAACCAGCCACAGGACCATTCATTTCGGGGCACTCTTTTTGTGGGCCCAGGCATGACGTCAGAAATCCTGCCTAGTAGTCTTGTCATGTTGACGGCGCTGCTTGGAGAGGGCCCTATCGTTTGTCTCAGCCTCGCCGTGGGAACTTAGAGACTGTGCTGCAGAAAAGGATCATTTAGAAACCAAGATGCGGGAAGGGACAGTAACAATTGCTTGCTTGCTACTGAAAACCAGGGTCTCTGTTTGGTTTCAATCCTGTCACTGCCAAGTTTAGAGTCCACGATACCTAGAAGGGGGTTCTTATTTCACGATGTTTCAAAGTGATGGCCTAAATTTGTCCAAGCAATAGCTTCTGTAATTTAGAGTAGTGGTTTTCAGCTTCACTTTTTCTTAAAGAGCAACACCCTTTATTGGATAAAAATCTTTAAAAAAAAAAAAAGGAGACGCTAACATGATAAATCAGATTACTTTATTCATCCAGAAGATATTACTTGAGACCTAGCAGATGCCAGACACTGTATTCGGTACTTTTTTTTTTCAATAGTAGTGGACAAAAGACACATAGGTCTGCTTTTCAAAGGGTTTACATCCAAATGTGAGGAGCAGGAAACAACAACAGCAATGGCAGCTATGGGCCATGGAGGACATCATGTGGGAAATAGAGTTAGGGAGTGCCAAGTTTGATGCCGTACATAGAGTGGTTAGGGAAGGCCTCTTTGATAAATTAGCATTGAAGAAATCTGTAGCATGTGAGGAAGGGAGACTTTGGGATGTCAGGGGGAAGAGCGTTTCAAGTAAGGAAGCAAGTGCAAATGTCCTGTGGTAGGTATGTGTGTGCAGAACTCAAGAGCTAGCAGGAGGCTAATGGGGCCTGCAGGCAGAAGGAATATGGGGGAAATGAGTCTAAGAGGTAGGGAACGTGTGAAGGATGGGAAGATAATGAGTAAAAGTTTCCCTCCCCCCTGAATCTTGAGTAAGATGTAAACCTGCTACAGAATTTTGAGCAGGAAAAAAAGAGAAAGAATTCTGAGCAGAGGAGTGGCATAATTTGGCTTAAGTTTTAAACTGTATCTGAGGCAGCACACAACCATGTCTCTGTAGTGGCTGGAGGGGAGGCAGAGTATATGGTGTGAGTGCAGGTGCCTAGAATCTCCTACAGAAGAACCAGGCCACTTCTCTGTCTTCTCCCCACCCACACCCCAAGCACACCCCACAGAAGGGAAATTTGGAGACAGCACCTCTCCCTTCCACCTCTTTTCAGATCCTTCCCTCCCTCCTTCCTTCCTTCCTTCCTTCCTTCCTTCCTTCCTTCCTGATCAGGCTCCAGGTCCCTTAGAAAGCCTTTCAGAAAATTGTTTCCTTTTGCTCAGCACACAGTTGCATGGTGGCACATACTGGTTTACCGATTGTCTCCTGGATTTTTGATGGCCTCAGACATAGGGCAAGCTCCCAAGGGCAGGGATGAGCGTCTAGAAGCACCCAGTGCACCATCAGCAGATGATTTCTTGGCCTCATCTCCTTCCCCCACTGGCTGACTGATGCCCAGATTCTGCCCAGAGAGCCTCATGCACAGTGTGGTTTATCTTCTGTTGGGGCAGGAACTGGTGGTTGAAATCAGGCGGTTGGAGAAGGCTGCCTGCTTGCTGCTCTTTGCTCCACTGCGTCTAACCCACAGTCCCCCCGTCTAGCATCTGCTAACACTGTGTAGCATTTTCTCACCTCTCAAATGGAGAGCAGTACTCACCTTACAGGGTGGTTGCGGGGATTAAATTGGACAATATATGTAACATGTTGGAAGAGTGTCTGGAATAAAGTAAACACTCAACATACATCTGTACCGTGATTCTCTGCTCCCCTTTTCTGATTCCTAATCTACTGACCTCAGCAGGTCGTGGCTGAGGTTGCCCAGATGCTGGGGTAAAGTTCTTAGCTGCTCTTGTGTATACCCCCAACATCAATTCAGTGTGCTCATGGCTCTGTCATGCCTCTAGCCTCACTGTGGGGATTTGTGTATTCCCTTGGATGTCCTGGGCAATACCTATGATGATGATAACAGCCCTTTACAATTTATAAAGTGCTTTCATAGCTTTTTCCCCTCCATCCCCTCTCAGCACCAGGGCTGCCACATACGGTTGTGAGGGTTGTGTATCCCGGGACTCCAGGGGGCACTGGATCACATAGTAGTCTATGTGAATGGCGCCCCCTAGAGCTCGGCCCTGCACTGCTTTCCCTTCAAAGTTGTGTGAACCTGTTCGCAGCTTCCCTATGAGGTCAGTGTTATTATTCTTATTTTACAAATGAGGAAATTGGAGGCTTAGAGGGATAATTTTTTAAAGTCTAAACTACAAAGGAAGAGGCTTCCCAACAAGGCTGTGGCTGCTTCTCATAGGCTGCGAATTTTGTCAGTTGCCAGGAAATTACCCAGGAGAGAAGCAAACGATCAATTGCAAACTGTTTGCCTTTATTGCATCTTCTCCACCCCCACACCAAGAAATGGAAAATCCAATAACTAATAAAGAGCACGGTAAAGTCCTTTCCCTTTGTTGAAAGGATTTAATCATTAGAGTGAACTCCACAAATATTTGTGCAGTGGATGAGGGAGTGAGTCAGCGAATGAGGTGCTTCCTTGTGCCAAGGCTCCTTGGAGCTTCCTGCAGGGCCTCTGGGGGGCAGGCCCGCTCTGACTTGGGTGGATAGGTCTGTGGGGAGGAATGCCCCCGAGTGCTCAGCCATCCCTTACTTAACGAGGGCTAAGCCAGGCTCCTGGGAAATGAATGGGTCCACAGATGGTAACCATGGTGCATGCAGCTGCCTGTGGTCCCAGGTTCTACGTCTTTTTGCCAGGACTCATTGTGGCATCAACTGAGACTTGAACAAACCACCAATTATCCATTTTCCAAAGGAAGGGCTGTCAATGTGCATGGAAGCTATTTTCAGTACCCATAGTTTTAAGTGATCCTCTCCTCCCCGTGCAGTTTGCCTTGGAGTGGGATCCATCAGGGTCTCGGCAGTAGGAACTGTCTCTCATCTTTTTCCGGCATCTGGCCTGCAGCACCATCTCCCCTCCCCACCCCCATCCAGCCACCATAGCTGCTGGCCCTAAACTCAACTGAGAGCTTGCCTCATTCTGTGACCTTTGGTGATGTTAATTGCTTGGGGGTGGGGTGGGGAATGCAAATTTCTTAATGGAGCCTCTAAACTCTCCATCATTCATAATCTGTCCTCATCCATAATCCGACCCTTCCCTCCCAGCCTGACTTCTCCCCACCGGCCCACAGACCCCGGCAGCACCAGACTACGGGGGCTCTCAGCCTGCCCTCCTCCGCCCTGCTCCGGCTGGCTGCTCGCTCCACACTGGGGTGCCCAGCCTTCTCTGCCTCCTCTCCGCTCCTGCAGTGGCCCTTCCACTCCCACTTGTTTTGGTCAGTACTTTTGATGCAGATTTCACTCCAGTTTAGAAAACATCTTAAATATTTCATTGTGCTGTGTATTCCAGACAGTCAACTTCAATGCGTTTTAAAATCAGACTTCTATTAGATACTACTGAGGGTCAAGTTCTGTGTTTGGATCTTCTTCTCCAGTAGACTGCACGCTTCCGGAGGGCAAGAGCTATTATTGATACAGCTCCGATTCCCCACGGGGCTCAGGCCAAATTCAACTGAATTTCTAAACCATCTCAGTGTAGTACTTCCCCTGAAGACAAGAGAGATCGACCGCGTGCTTTACAAGCTGGCTGTTGCCAGGAGACTCCAAGGCGGTCACTCTCACATTGCTCTTTGGAAATGAAGCCCAAGGCAGGTGGATGCTGGAGAAGGGCTCTGGCAATTAGACTGGCAGGTGACCGAAACCCAGCAAAGGCAGGCAGGAGGTCTCATTAGATCTTGCCACATCTCTGTCTGGCTTTGTTCCCAGGAGAACGCCTGAGCAGAGGTGATACTGGGAAGCCCATAAATTCAGAATGTGACCCCCGATGCAGGACAGAGGGGGAGGGGATCCATATATCCTCCTGGCTCCTGGGATGGAGTGATGCTGCAGGTTGAGCAGGATTCCTGTGACCCGGAAGGTACTGACAGGGACAAGGGATTCGGCCAGCTCAGTCAGGTCCCAGATGGGCCGGCCACACACTCACCCTTCATTTTGGTGATCATTTTATCTTCGGAGATCTTCCATTCAAAGAGACTGGCTAAGGACTGATTCTGACTGCCTCGGGCCCTCGAGGCTTCCTGCTCCAGGGGTTCCGTCCTCCCTTCAGTGCTCAGGGGTCCTCATTCTCCCTCTACTCCAGGCAAATGCTTTCAGGTCCCTCCATGACAAACAGGGATTAAATGGGGTGCCTGGGCGGCTCAGTCGGTTAAGCGTCTGCCTTTGGCTTGGGTCATGATCCCAGGTCCTGGGATTGAGCCCACATCGGATTAGAGTTAGGGTTACGGTTAGTGTTACCTTGCCCTCCCTACCCTTATGTGCATGCTCTCTCTCTCTCTCTCAAATAAATAAAATCTTAAAAACAAACAAACAAACAAACAAACAAACAAACAAACAGGGATTAAACCAAAGAGCCCTCGCATAGGTGTTTGCATTCTGACTAAAGTCTTAAGCTACAAGGATAGCTTGTAAATGGTTGAATTCTAGGCATTAGCCACCAGTAAAAGGAAAAGGAGGACAGGTCAGCCTGGCTTCTCTGGTGTCCTTGAAATCACACCAGGGAATGTCCTCTTCTTATTTGCACCACATTGGGAAAGATCAGCAAATGTTAGTTGAACTTGACTCTGTAGTGGTATGAAAATAAACCTGATCAGTTAGCCTTTATGAAATATTGACTGTTACTGTAGTATTTTTTTTAAAGATTTTATTTATTTATTTGACACAGCGAGAGAGATCACAAGTAGGCAGAAAGGCAGGCAGAGAGAGAAGGAAGCAGAAGCAGGCTCTCCACTGAGCAGAGAGCCCAATGCGGGCCTCGATTCCAGGACCCTGAGATCGTGACCTGAGCCGAAGGCAGAAGCTTTAACCTACTGAGCCACCCAGGCACCCACTGTAGTATTATTAAGACGAAGAAGCCACAGGAAGCATGCTCTCTGGCCCACCAGCTAGACCAACTGACAAGTCAAGACAGGCAGAAAGGAAGCAATAATGGCATAATGGTAATAATAATAATCGTAACGATAACGATGGTATAGTAGTGGTAGTCGTGGTCAGAGAGACTTCCATGTTTTGAGCAGCTACATGTGCCAGGAATTTGACATTCTTTTCACATTTATTTCTCATGTTTATTTCTCACAATGCTGTGAGGTTACTATGATGTCCATTTTACAACAGAAGGAAATGAAACCCAGAGAATTTCAGTCTCTTATTCAAAGACACACAGATAGTAAATGACGGATCCGAGGTTTTATTTGAAGAAGCTGGTATTCTTTCTATGACACTGCGATCCTGCACGAAGCAGGCCAAGGCTGAAATGGAGAGAGACAGATTCTGTCCACACATGGTTAAGGGATTTGAAGGAAAAGATTTTGCTACAGAGTAGGGTTGGTCCAAGTAGTCTTCATGGAAGGGTGGGCTATATACAAGGGATTTTTCTTCTGAATATTATTTTTTTTTGTAGTTCAGTTTATTTTTAGATTTAACCTCCCAATGATGAATAGTCAGGGAACTGTGTTCAGAAGTCACTTGAAATAATACATGAGGAGCTTTTTTGGGAGAACTTTGGGACCAAAACAAACACAGAAGTTAGCACATTGTTTTGTCTCAGTTAATGTTGACTAGATGGAATGACAGAGAAATACATCAAAATCAGATGAGGTATCTAGACCACCTACCTTATGTCTATGGGTTGAACTTGCTGTTGGCATTGGTTTTAAACAGTTGTAAAGCTTATAAATTCAAATCTCTCAAGATCTTGCTCCGGGTGATTAGTTATTCCAGTTATGCTGTTCCTGTTTAGGTCACAGTCCAGCTTGTGGTCTCCGGAAGTGAGAAGTGCCTTTCAGCTGTGATCAGTCCGGTGTGTTGCCTCACTCCCGAGATCCTGGGCAGACTGCATATCCCCGGAGGTGGAGAGAATGTGGTTGGCTATAGAAGGTCACTGGTTTATTCATTTAACAGATGGATAAGGAGTCCCTACTTGGCTCTTGGCCCTGTTCTAAGCTCTGTAGGTCCAGAGACGATGAAGGCTCTGAGGGAGCTCCTATTCCAATGGGCTGAGCTGGGTAATAAACAAAGAGCCACGTGAATATGCGTGTTGACTTAAGATAAAAGTGAGCACCATGAAAACAGTCAAAATATGAGGCAATGTCAGGGAATAATTTAAACTGAAGCGTCGCTGAAGGCCTCTTTAGGGAGCTGACATCTGTACAATAAGAAGACACAGAAAGAAATCAAAGAGGGCAGTGACGTCCTGGCAGAAAGTATGGCAAGTGCAAAGGATCTGGGGTAGAAGAGAGCCTGGTGGATTGGACAAAGGGAAAAGTTGGAGCATAGGTCTAAGAAGTAATCAGGGGCTAGATCAGGTTGAACGTTGCCAGACAGGGGAAGGAGTGTTTGTGTGTAATTTTTTTTTTTTTTTACTTTAAAGATTTTATTTACTTATTTGTCAGAGAGAGAGAGAGAGAGAGAGCGCACACCCACACAAATGGGGGGGGGCAGAGAAAGCAAGAAGCAGACTCCCTATAGAGCAGGGAGCCAGATGTGAGGCTTGATCTCAGGCCCCTGGGATCCTGACTTGAACCGAAGGCAGACACCTAACCGACTGAGCCGCCTAGGTGCCCAATGGATTGTGTTATTCCAATTGCCTTGGGAAACCGTTAGAAGGTCTGAGCAGAGGAATGGTGTGATTATTATTATTATTACTTTTATGGTTTTCCTCCCTCCCTATTTTATCTTATTTTATTTTTCCTTCCCTTCCCCTGTGCTCATAATTCTAGGAAACAGAGGGTTACTGGAAGGGAGGTGGGTGGGGGGATGGGACCACTGGGTGGTAGGCAGGAAGGAGGGCACTCGATAGAATGAGCACTGGGTTTTATATGCAACTGAGGGATCACTAAATTCTACCCCTCAAACTACTAATACACTAAATTCTATGTAAATAAAAAATTAAAAAAAAAAAACTCTTGCCCGTTGAATGTCAACTCCCATCTGATTCTGATTTCAGTATCCCTTACCGAGCAGACATGTTGTGCCAATCACCATACTAAGCATATGTATGCATTTATATACAAATACATACATACATGTGTGCAGTTCCTATCTCTGCATGTTTATGTATATGACATCTAGGTATGTATATATGTATGCATGCATGTGTGTGTGCGTGTAATTACCTATCTAATCTCTAGTCTCCAGCCCACTCCTGGAGGTACATATCATGGCTCTAATTTTGAAATGGAGAAGCTGGGGCCCAGACTGTGACTCACTCCAAGTCACAGGGCTGTACAGTATAGCTTAGAGCTGGGGTTTGAACCAGAAAGGGATCAAAGTTCTCTACTCTTTCCACTATGCCATGCTATCTCACCTGTAAAATTATGGAATTTTAGAAATTTTGATTAATAAAATCATCTCAAGAGTAAAACACCCAAGACACTTCCACACCAGCTGTCATGTGGGCCTGCGGCTTTCTGCCTGGAGGGGCCCTGACTTTGGCCATGCGGCTCCCACAGCCCAGGGGCAGGTCCTGCCACCTCTGTGGATTCTGCGGATGGAAGCGATCACTGGGGAAGCTGCTCCCGACTTCTTGGGGCTCTTGCGGGCTCACCTGGTCACCTGCACTCTGGCCTCCCACCTGTGGCGTTCCTGTTGCACAAGATGCTGCAGGACCCACTTGGTACCCAAGCTTGAGTGCCCCAATGTTGGAAAAGTCAACATTCTGTGGGTGAACTTCCATGGAGTCAGGAATACAGTTTTCTCACTTCTTCCTCCTGGAGACACTATTCAGGGCTGTAGTAGTTTCTTGAATTTGAGCAGTTGGCTCAAGGGGGCTGTGACCTGCTTTGTAAGCCAGGCTTTACATTTGCTCCCCTTCCTTCTTGGCTGAATGCCTTTTCTGACACTTTGCTACAACACCCCCCTCCCCCAGCTTGAGCTCCCCAGTAAACTGCGGGTACAGGAGCTCTAGCCTCCTAGAACCCTGCTCTACAACTGGCCCCTTCCTTTCCCTGTCTTCATCCTGTTCTAGTGACCCTGGAAGGCCGGTTGTTTTTCTAGGGGCGCTAAGACATAGTTTGAGGCTCGCCAGGTCCAACCGAAGCCTTCCCCCTCTAAAACTTAAACTCCGGTCTCCGAATGAGCACTTGGGGTTTTATAGAACTATTCACTGGGGAAATTGGAAAGCCCCAGAAGAAGAAAGATGTGATGTACTAACCTCTGTTAACCAAACAGCAGTGTTTTTAAAGCCTTCGATGCAAGGCTCCATTTTTAGCCTTGTGGAGACAAAGGAGGAACGAGTATTAATTGAGCATCTGCTATGTTCATGAATTCCTTCATCCTTTATTCACGGAGGGCTCATCTACTGCCTTCCATATGCTGGTTACTGCCCTTGGTGAGTCTGGGGGCTCCTGGCTGAATGAGAAAGCTCTTGCCTTCATAGAACTTTCTGTCTCAGAAATATCAGGCTCTGTGCTGGGCAGTCGTCCTGAAGCTTCACGACCGTGCGCTGTAATTTGCTAAGTGTGTGCATATCCATTCCTGGGATCCTGGCAACTGACTTTGGATGGAGGAGTGTGTCCATTCTGTGGGTAAGAAAATCGAGGCCTAGTGAGTATAAATTGGTTTCCAGAGATAGTGCACTGGGTTAGGTATCGACTTGGGTCTCCTGGCCTTGATCCCACAACTCTTCCTTTTTTTTTTTTATGCTTCATTTTGATATTTGTTTTATTTAATCCTTTTATATCTTTTTTTAATTTTTAATTTTTTTTATTTTATTATTTGCCCCAGGGGCACAGGTCTGTGAATCATCAGGCTCACACCTTTCACAGCACTCACCACAGCACAAATCCTCCCCAGTGTCCATCACCCAGCCACCCTAGGCCTACCCCCCACCCCCCAGTAACCCTCAGTTTGTTTCGTGAGATTAGGAGTCTCTTATGGTTTGTCTCCTTCCCCATCCCATCTTGTTTCATTATTTTTCCCTCCCTACCCCCCACGACCCCCCACCCTGCCCCTCAAGTTCCTCATATCAGAGAGATCATATGATAATTGTCTTTCTCTGATTGACTTATTTTGCTCAGCATAATACCCTCTACTTCCATCCACGTCATTGCAAACAGCAAGATTTCATTTCTTTTGATGGCTGCATAGTATTCCATTGTTTATATATACCGCCTCTTCTTTATCCATTCATCTGTTGATGGACATCTAGGTTCTTTCCATAGTTTGGCTATTGTGGACATTGCTGCTATAAACATTCGGGTGCACGTGCCCCTGAGGATCACTACCTTTGTGTCTTTAGGATAAATACCCAGTAGTGCGATTGCTGGGTCGTAGGGTAGCTCCATTTTCAACTTTTTGAGGAATCTCCATACTGTTTTCCAGAGTGGTTGCACCAGCTTGCATTCCCACCAACAGTGTAGGAGGGTTCCCCTTTCTCCGCATCCTCACCAACATCTGTCGTTTCCTGACTTGTTGATTTTAGCCATTCTGACTGGTGTGAGATGGTATCTCACTGTGGTTTTGATTTGTATTTCCCTGATGCTGAGTGATGTCCCACAACTCTTCCTAACCTACACAGCTGACCCTGACTGTCCACAATGGCTAGGATGTCCCTGCCAACCCCCACTTCAGACTTTGTCCTCTGGTCACTCATGGGTCACTGTGCAGTCCTGACACTGCTTGGGGGCACATTAGGTGTTTAGAAGAGGGTGCAGCTTCTGTAAGGAGTGGACAGCTTGTAGCAGAAGGTGTTTCATGGGGTACCCCCTTATCCTGGTCATATGGTCCAGGTAGAAAGAAAATAGCCCCTGTGCTACAATGTCCGAAGCATACAACCAAACATTCCAACATCTCTACACCTGAAAAAAAAATGCCTTTGCAAAGTTGAAATTGGCTATTAGGCATCAGTCCCCAAACTAAAGGAAATGTTGACCCGTGGTTCCCTCTGGTGAAGGGTACAGGAATTAGAGACTTTTAGTGAACATTCCAGAAGGCTGTGCAGGTTCATCTCATCCTAGTTGAAAGCAGAAGCTTCTGAGATGTCCCCAAAGCCGTAAAAACAACTTCCCCCTTCACTCAATGACTTTGCCTCATCTCAAAAAATTATTCTCAGGATTAAAAAAAAGAAGAAGCAATATTTAAGCAAGATTTTCACAAGCTAGCCAAATAATATTTTTACAAATGAGTAAAACAGAAACTTAACTTCAGATAGGAAAGCCACAGAATTAACCAGAAACAGAACCCTGTGGTATTAGAATATTAGTATTGCGTAAAAAATAAGACGTTGAATTACTTGGCAAAGTTTACTCAGGGAGAAAATTCATTTATTTATCAAAAGCAAGTTAATTCGCCATCCCAGGGAACTGTTGTTCCTTTCCATTTATGAAATCAGGGCTCCCTTATTAAGCCAGAGTACTCTTCCAGGACAATAATGAAGAATAATGCAGCTTTTTACTGCCTCTGGGGTATGTCTGTGCACAGATGGCCTTGAAAATAAAACCAGATTTTGGAGCGAATTCAGTCTGCTTTCTTCTTTTTTTTTTTTTTCCCCCTAACCCGACTCCTGTGAATGGAAGCAACATCCTGTTCTTTAGCTCCTGAACGGCCCCTCAAGATAAATGGGTCAGAAAAACCTTTGTGCACACATTCTTTACACTTACACTGACAGCCTATGAATATATGTTTGTGCAACCCACCCCCCCAACTAGTTACGTGTTGTGACAATCTCTAGAAATAAATTCTAGACTGCATGGATTTTAACTTTCCTGCTCCTGAATCTTCGTGAGATATGGCCCTTGGCTCAGCTAATCCTCAAAGATCTATCCAGCCCGAATGTCAGAAATTTGCTTCTTCCGGGCTTCTTCTTCTAGAACAACGCCGAGCCCACAGAATTCACTGTCCTCCAACTTCCCTCTCCTTCCGACGGGGTGAGTCGCAGTGGGTCTGAAGAATGTTATTGGAAAGCCTCCGTGTTTTCAGCTGCCTTTTGTTAACCTCTGGGATCTTTCCACCCTGGAAGCATCCAGAGTGTTAATGGCAAATGTGGTGCTGAATTCCCTCCACCATCGTCTGGGGAAAACTGTGAAAACTCCTATGCATGTTATTTCCAAGTTCAGAAATCTGTGGCTTCTTTCATTCAAAATATGAAAATCTAGGTTCTCTAATTGGGCAGCAAAATCTCCTTCTACTTGGATCATCTATTCATCAAATATTCATCAAGTCTTCCTAATTAAGCACTGTGCTGTGGGTCAGGTGCATCTCTGGCCTCACAGACCTGATGTCTCTGGCAGACAATCACAGAAATAAGCACTCACTTGTGGCCATGCTAAGTGTCAAGATGAGAAGAGCAGGAGGCCAAGGGAGCTTCTAACTGAGGATCCAGACTCATGTGGGGAGGCTGAAGAACCAGAAAACAGCTGGGGCTGGAGACAAAGCGTGAGGGGGTCAGAGCCCCCAGGAGGCTGGAAAGACAGGCGATATTGGGTTATGCTGGACCTTGAAGAAAATTCTATGTGAAGAATGTGGGTCTTTATCATAAGAGAAGTTAGAAGCTACTGTGGGATTTTAAGCAGGGGGATAATATGATTAATTTTGTCTGTAAACCCATCACTCTGGTTGCCATTTAGAAGTGGTTTGGACATGCACTCTGGAAGCCCAAGAAACCAGGGGAGAATCTGTTGCCGCATCCCAAAGGGTAATGGAGGGTGATTTTGGAAAGAGGCGAGAATGGTGGAGAAAGTAAGAAGTGAATGAAGCTGTACAGTGGTCACATTAACTGTGCTTGATTCTTCTAGTCGAATCCTCTGCTCTCACCGCTCCCTCATTTGTTTATTTAAGTGCTATCATTCGTCTTCATGGGCCTTTATTAAGAAAGATGGCTTCCTCTTGGTCACAGGCATGATACCATTTTCAGGCATAAGATTTGGTTTCGTTGCTTAAAGCCGCTGGCCCTTAATCTCGCTCTGGGTGAAGGAGGTAAATCTCCTTTCTTGTTTTGTTTTGTTTTCGTTTTGTTTTGACATCTCCAAGTCCCACCAGAAACTGACCTCTTTAGTGAAGAGGATGCTGGCCTCGTGGCATGGATTGAATTGTGTCCCTACAAATTCATTATTGAATCCCCAACCCCCAATGTGATTTTGTTTGGAGATGGAGCATATAAGGAGGTAATTAAGGTTGAGTGAGGTCATAAAATTGGAATCTTAATCTAATGGGACTGGAGTCCTTATAAGAAGAGGAAGAGGCATCAGAATGCACTCTCTCTCTCTCTCTCTCTGTCTTTCTCTCTGCAAACCCACACAGAGAAGAGGCCATGTGAGGACAAAATGAGAAGGCTACCTACAAGTCAGGAAGAGCAGCTTCACTAAACATTGATTTTCTGGTACCTTGATCTTGAATTTCCACCCTCCAGAACTTTGATCAAATAAATCTCTATTGGGGCACCTGGGGGATGCAGTCGGTTAAGAATCTGACTCTTGATTTCAGCTCAGGTCTTGATCTCAGGATCTTGAGATCAAGCCGTACATCGGGCTCCACGCTCAGTGAGGAGTCTGCTTGTCTGTCTCCCTCCCCCTCTGTCCCTCTACCACTTAAATAAATAAATAAATAAATAAATAAAAATCTTTAAAAAATAATTCTCTATTGTTTAAGACGCTCGGTCTTCGGTCTTCTATTAGGACAGTCCAAGCTGACTTATACACGTAGGTAAAAAAGAGTGAATTTCTTGGTTAATCATATTTGAGTCTTTCACTGCTTTTTACCTGCCCAAGCCAGCCCTCTGGAAACTGACCCAAGCTATTTTAAGGAAAAAATCTATGTAAGAAAGTGCCAGTAATTTGGACCCCACTCATTCAGAATTTGGGCCAATTTACACGGACCAGGCTAACATGGCACTTGAAAAAGAGGTTGGCAGTTTTAGGGAATGCTATGCAAATAAATACAGTACACAGGGTTAGATGGGTCAAGGAGACACTGGACAAACTGCCCTAGGTTGGCTTTTTTACTGGTTGTGTGCCCATTAATGTAAATTTAACATGGTAAGTTCTCAATTTTCTCAGCTATATAAAATTTTGACTGGTAGTATTGACCTCACTGAGATCTGTGAGGATTAAATGGGATGATGTAGGCAACAAAATTTCCACTATTTCTGGTGTGTCATAAGCACAAAAGATGATAGTTGCTATTATTTGGAAATATTCATACTTGCTGAAGCAATCAAAAGAGCAAATGCAAATTATTTTCTATTTCTTAAGGTTGGTATATAAAAGACCTAAGATGCTAAGACCAAACATATAAGTCCTCCTTAATCTAAATTGCTCATAGAGAGACCTGGGAAGTCATGACAAGCTAGGAAAGATTCTAGAATTCAGGCTTCAGGCCTGCCAGCCTTGTCCCACTCCATGTGCATCAGTGATGCTCACCAATGTGACTTTGTCTTCCAACATAAGGATTTGTTTTGTGCTTAAAATCATTACTGTTCTTTTCCCTGGACTAGGGCACCTACCTAATAGGTGGGGAGGAAATGATGCAGATTTTGAAACCAAGAGTCCTGAATGCAATCTGATTCTGCTATTCGCTGGTCTACCACAGAGTAGGCTATTAGTAATATGTTCTGAATGATGACTAAATGGATGAATGGATGAATGAAAGGATTGTCATTAAGATTAAATAGGGTAAAAAAATTAAAACATCTTTAAAAACTGCTTGACATACGCTAAATGCACAGGAATGTCCACTTCTTTTCTCTTTTAGTTCAATCAACATTCCCTGGGCAGCAAAAATATGCAGACAGTATGCAAGGTGCTGGATTTCCATGATGACAGTGGGACACCAGGACGATTAATTGACATTATTTTCCCCCCAAACAGCTAAAATGGTGGTGAATGAAGAGGAAGTAAATTATGTTAATCCATTCACTAACTGTCCTTTGCTTTGATCTTTTGAACCAGATACCATGGATTACTATTATTTTTGATAAAATTCAAACAGCTTTTGTGTATCTCTGTGTTCAGGATTACATTTCACTCTTGACACAGTATGATTTCCTAGTTCTATTAAAATAAAACTGAAGGCTTCTTTTCAACATTGTCTAGGTCTTTAAAATACCATTTACAGATATTCTCTTTTCCTTTCAAAATACGTGACTTGTTCTATTACATGTGGGATTGTCAGTCCTGCAGAATCCATGAGTGATTCAGAAGGAAATGTTTTCACTAATTTCATATTTATTTCTATTGATTTTTTTAAAAGAATGACACTGCCAGAACAACTCAAAATTCGATTTTGTACGGCCTGGAAGGGCATTGTACATGAAATGGTAATTGAATGCAAATTACTTTATCAAACATTTATTGAGCATCTGCTACAAGCCAGGCCCTATATTAAGGGCAATAGAATATCCAAAGATAAGCAAGAAATTGCCCTCTTACTGGATAGCCAAGGCCCATTAACATATAATGACAAACCCACAAATGTCTACTCTTCGAGGTAGCATAAGTGCCAGCAAAGTCTCATGATATAGTTGGGAATATGATGCAGAGGTTAAGAAATGTACTCTCTGTGCACCTTCACAAAGCAGAACTAGGAAAATGTCACCCAGGTGAGTTTTTCTGGGAAAAAAGAATTTAACCACAGAGACAACTTTCTTAATGGGCAAATAGAATGAATGATGTATTTATCTTATCAACTTTCCCCGAAAGTTTTATCTACCAGGTAGGAGTTCTGGGGTTGCCAGTGACAGAAAATCCCAAAGTAGCTTAAGCAAAGGAGGGAATTTGTGATTAACGTAGGTGAAAAGCCTAGTGGTGGTTCTGGCTCAAGTTACGTTCTCAGAGGTGCATTTTCTCCATTGTCTGCCCGGACTCCTGTCACATACCCATTCTCAGGGAGGCTTTCCCTCTAGGAGCGAAAGTTGGCTTGCAGGACTTACAGGCCTGTCATCCCCCATCTCTAGCTTCAAGTCTGGGGGCAGGGAAGGTTAAGAGTGTCTTCTCCAGAACCCCCAGCAAAGCTTCAGTGATGCCTTGTATTTGATTCAGTGTTCGAACTATCTCTAAACCAATCGCTATGGCCAGGGGAATGCAGGATGCTGACTGGCTCTGGTCATTGAGGAGCTATGGCTACAGCTGAGACTAGGATCAACTCCAACCACACTGCATGGGCCAGGAGTTGGCCAGATTCTGGTGCACTTTACCAAAAGAAGGGTAAAGGGGTTTGGATGGCAAAAAGTATATTTATCTAACTAGGCAGACCCATTAATGAAGAATGCATTAGAAGTGGTGATTGGAATGAAAAGTGATAATTTTTCCAAATTGTTTTTAAATTAAAATGTGACTGGTGTACTGTGCTGGGGTTTCCCATCTTTGGTTTTCAAAAATAAACCACCCAGAATCAGAAATGTCCAGGGATCCTACTTTTCTCTTTTAAAAAAGTGTTTCTGGGCAATCTGACAGTCATGCGGTTAATAATTGGGAAAGAGACTCCATCAGTCATTAAAGAAAGTGATATTGGACTGCATTAGTTGCAGCTGTGATAGCTGAGCTCTTCAACATATCAAGATAATGTCCACTCAAATACAGCTTCCAAAGTGATACTCTTAAAATAGGGATGTAATCAGGGATTTGCTCATGGGCCATTCCAAATTCCTAAGCATGGTTCTCGGTGGTGGCTTCATTCTCCACCAAACCTGGCTCAAACACTTGGCATTTCAGATCCAGCACACTCCTCAGGCCTCAGTGTAAGCTTTCTAAGTCATTGCACATGGTGACTCCTCTGTTGCATTTTCTACATACCTCAAGTAGCAGGTCGGATGTCACCTCCTCTCTGGAGGGTTCTTCTTTGATCTTTTGGAGCATTATACAAATCTCCTGTCTTTGCTGAGAATTCATTAGATGACATTGTAGTGGGTTTTTGGTTTTGTTTTTTTTTTTGTCCATCTCCCACACCTTGGGACTGTGAGCATCTTCGGAGGAAATTTGGAATCTGCTGATTCCTGGGAGGCGGCATCTGGTATCTCACAGAGCGTTCCAGGGATAAGGCTTTTATTTCCTGTAACATCCCAGACCCATTGCTGGACAACATTCACATTAGAAAGTTCTCTCTATACTGACCTGAAACCTGTTTCCGCTCTGTGACTTTTAGTCATCGATTCCGAGGGTCCTTTGGAGTCATGAGAGTAAGTCAACTCTGTCTGGGCTCCTGCCTGCCCTTCCCTCATTACTGAGATGGCTGTCAGAGGTACCCCGAGCCTTTTCTTTGGATTAAACAGCCTAAAGTCCTTCAAGCATCCCTCTCTGGTCTCAGAGGCTGATCCCTCACTATTCAGATCATCCTGCTTAATCCCGATGTGCCTCTGTCAAGGTCCTCTGAAAGTGGGAATGTGGTGGGTATCAGGAGCAGACAGACCCAGGAAACCATGGCTTCCCTTGAGCAGGGCATTGCTTTTCTTCTCTTGCTGACTCAACAATTTTAGGTTTTTTTTCAGATTTAGAATCCTGCTGGCTCAGTCTGTGCTTGTGGTCAGTTGATATTTGAAATATTTCACAATTTAAAATAAAAATAACTTTAAAGACCCACTGTCAATCTAAGTCACCTCTTCTTGCAATTAGGCAATTCATTTTTTAACCCTCAATGGCAGTGTCTACATTTATCCATATTGCTCTCAATCCTGAAATCCCACAGGCCTCCCATGCAGCCTTTCATAGAGTAGCGACTGCCAGTAACAATCACAGGCTGAGCTACTGAACCAGGAGCACCCTGGTTCACCCATTTAAACTTTCACTCCATGGCCTTTCCTATTTGGCTAGCTGATGACTGGGTTGGAAGCCCATGCTACCATAACCATCCTCAACTTCCAAAGTGATCACTGCCCTAGGGAGCCCCTTGGTTCCCTCTTCATAGGAGGTACATTATGGATTCTGTATGTAGTCGGTGCTCAATATATGCTATGTGAAGCCTGGGTTTAATGTGATGACTCTATCAGGAAAAAAGGAAGTGAATAACAAATAGTAGAGAAATGAGTTTCCACCGATTAAATGCCAAAAACATCAGAAACTGAGACTATGAGACTATTTTTAGTTCAAGAGAACTTGAGGAAAGAGGCTGTAGAGAGAAGATGTGCTGCTTAGTTAAGTAAGGAGAACTTGATTTCAAATATAAAACTGCCAAAATAAGCTGGGTAAGAAAAGATCATGTTAAGAATTTTAAAAGGAGAAGTACCTTCTTTGATTTGGTCTGACTCTCTGATGGAGATACCAAGCCTGGTGGGGAGACTGTAATGTTTCGAGATGTGTCACTTTGAGTTGGAAAGTCCTGGAGAGAGGTCAACTCTTCCTCTCTCCACACCCTGGACCTTTCAGGGCTACTTTAGGCTGAGCAAGTGTACTCACCTGGCCATCGGACGACTCTTGTCGGTCTTAAATTCTCCACAAGAAGTGCAACCGCACAGTTGACATTATGGACAGAATTCTTGAGTCCCCCCAGAATTCATATGTTGAAATCCTAGCCCCTAGTATGATGTATGAAAAGGTGGAGCCTTTGGGAGGTAATGAGATCATGAGTGTGGGGTCCACGTGCCTATAAAGGATTAGTGCCTTTATAAAAAAGACTCCAGAGAATGTCTCTGCTTTCCACCCTGTGAGGATCCAAGGAGAAGATGGCCATCTGGAAACCAGCAGAAGGGGGTTCTCCCCAAAACCCAACCATGGTGGGACCTTTATCTTGAACTGCCCGTCTCCAGAGCTGTGAGAAATACGTTTCTATTGTTTATAAACTCCCCAGCCTATGTTCTAATTTGTTACGGCAGCCAGAATGGACTCAGACAGTTGTGTTGAACATAAACCTGATCATCAGGCAGTGTGGATTTGAGTAGCCCGCCATATTGTCTTCAGCCTGCTGCTCTTGGAGAATATTGAGGATTCTTGTCCCCTGCTATACTCTCACTTGTATTGTTTTAACTATTAGAGGACTACCCCAGCCAAAGCTAGAATTTGTAAGGAATGTTTCTTTACAATTCTTACAATTTGCAAAGATGTTTCTACTTCCTTCTGTCCTTTCTTTTTCCATAAGAATTTGCTGAGTGCTCACAAGAGCCCCCAAACTGTACTTCACTCCGAAACAATCGAGATGAGTTAAATGAAGTATCAGAATCATTTTAATGTATAGTAAACATAGCTGCAAAAGTACATAGCAGGTACCAAATTGAGAGCATCCGTTGGGTCAAAGATGGTGGGAGAGACACAGGTGGAGGCAGGAATCATGGGAGCAGAGTCTCAAATGGTGGCCATGAACATGATTAAGGGATACGGGTAGTCATATAACTGTGCTCCAAATGCTGGCTCCACATTACTTCTGGAATATGCTGTCACTAAGTACGCTATTTCTCAAAAGCATCTCACTCCTGGGCATTGGAACAAATACACGGTTCTTGAATATAATGTGTTTCAAAGAATTATTTCATATCTTGTCAGCAATAAGAAAGTAATAATTCTGTGCTTTAAAGAATGAATTGAAGGTGATACAGTGACAGAAAGATTTTAAAAACTCCACCCAAATGGATAAAAACTGCACACAAAAAAAGAGTATATTTAGGTAGCAAAATCATTCAGGAGCAATTTGTCAAATATTAAATGATGCCAAGAAAAGAACACACATGGGCGCCTGGGTGGCTCAGTGGGTTAAAGCCTCTGCTTTCGGCTCAGGTCATGATCTCAGCGTCCTGGGATCGAGGCCCGCATCGGGCTCTATGCTCAGCGGGGAGCCTGCTTCTTCCTCTCCCTGTCTCTCTGCCTGTCTCTCTGTCTACTTGTAATCTCTCTCTCTGTGTCAAATAAATAAATAAAATCTTTAAAAAAAAAAAGAAAAGAACACACTTGCCGTATTCTTTGAAATTTGAAGATGTAGCTTCATATGCTTTATGGAGCTTAAACTATTTGAATAAAGATGAAATATCTCCAGGCTAGAAATGATAGAGCTCCGGTCTGCTTCTATTTCCTCAGGATGGCAAGGCAGATGGAAAAGAAGGAGATTCAGAAGGCAGAGTTTTTTGGTTTATGTTTCCTGCTGGGTCAGATGTGGAGAGGAAAACCAGGGAAGAGAATTCGGAGCAGTTTCTCCTGAGGAAAAAAGGTAAAACAAAGTGTGTGACAAGACATTTTCTCCCAGAGATTAGAAGTTACATTCTTGGTAATTTCTCTTTTTCTCTCCTTTTTTTTTTCTTTTTTAATCTTTTCCCCTAAATTGAGCAAGTCACTTCCTCAAGGGCAGGATTTAAATTACACAGCTTTTTAAAAGAAATCTTGACTTAGCTTGTCTGATAGAACTTACAGGGGTGGCTCTGCTTGGACTTCGGTGATAACAGTGCTCAAGTATTTTGGCAATACCAGATTACTTTCTGCAAAGATTGGGCATGAGTCTCAATTTCATTATTTTTGACAACTTGTAGCCCCCAAAGGCTCAAAGTCATTTGTCAAATAGTCTCATATATCTTAGTGCAAGATCAAAAACTTGAGTTATTTGGAAATGGCTTTTAAAAATATATAATCTTTAATATAGTACTAACAAAATTTTCTCTAGGTCTTTCACTGAATATGTTTTAGTTTATCACTCCATACAATAAAAAAACTATTTTTTATTCATTTTTTAAGATTTCACTTATTTGATAAAGGGAGAGAGCATGAGTGGAGGAAGGAGCAGACACCGAGGGAGAAGCAGATTTCCCACTGAGCAGGGAGCCTGATGCGGGGCTTGATCCCCAAATCCTGGGATCATGACCTGAGCCGAAGGCAGACACTTAACCGACTGAGCCACCTAGGCGCCCCCCCAAAAACTTTAATAACAAATCTAAGTGTTCTCAGAAGAAGTCTAAATGCTTTTAGTGGGAAAATAAACAAAATGAGTTAGGCTTCCAATTAAAAGGTCAAAAGAAACAGATTTGGTAAAAATATTTATCCATATTTACTGAGTCACTGTTTCCATTTGGATAAATACATTGAGAATTGCTTAAAATAGTTTCTGGGAATCTCATTAGTTCTTGATGTCTTCCCAGCATTTGTTTTACTTAGAGTCGTGCCCCCGACTCACTTCAGAGAGGCCTTGCAGCTGCTTGCAGGCCTGGCCACACTAAGAAGCCTGCCTCCCGAGGGCACCTGGGCTCTGGCCTCACCACGGTTGGAAATCAGACCCACAGCCAAGAGGAATTAGGAGCAGGATTGCCTTGAGAAGAAGGTTGCAGAAACCCAGGTTCTAATTCCAGTTCTGCACTCAACAGCCTCGGATACTCTGTCTACAAGACTGTGTGGGTTGCTGTTCTTGTCTTTCATCGCTAGTCTTTTTTGTTCATTTGGTTTTTTAATTTTATCTTAGCACTTCTTGGCCATTTTAAGAATTCAAGTATAATTAACATCCAGTGCCATATTAGTTTCAGGTGTATAATATAGCGATTCAATGATTTTATACATTCCTCAGTGTTTATCACGCTAAATGTACTCTTAATTCCCTTAACCTCTTTCACCCATCGCTCGCCCACTTCCCTTCTGGTGACATTTGTTTGTTCTCTATATTTAAGTCTGTTTATTTGTTTTTCTCTTTTACCTTCGTTCATTTGTTNCTGGTGACATTTGTTTGTTCTCTATATTTAAGTCTGTTTATTTGTTTTTCTCTTTTACCTTCGTTCATTTGTTTGTTTTTTTTTTTTTAAAGATTTTATTTATTTATTTGACAGAGAGAGAGATCACAAGTAGGCAGAAGCAGGCAGAGAGAGAGGGGGAAGCAGGCTCCCTGCTGAGCAGGGGGCCCGATATGAGCCTCGATCCCAGGACCCTGAGATCATGACCTGAGCCGAAGGCAGAGGCTTTAACCCACTGAGCCACCCAGGTGCCCTGTTTGGTTTTTTAAATTGCACATGTGAGTGAAATCATATGGTGTTTGTCTTTCCCTGACTGACTTATTTCACTTAGCATTATATCCTCTAGCTCCATCCACGCTGCTGCCAATGGCAAGATTTCATTCTTTTTCATGGCTGAGTCATATTCCGTGGCGTATATATACCACATCTTCTTTATCCATTCCTCTGTCGATGGACACCTGAGCTGCTTCCATCATTCAGTTATTGTAAACAACGCTGCAATAAACATAGGGATACAGATCTCTTTTCAAATTGGGGCTTTTATATTCTTTTAAAAAAATTTTTTTTTAATTTATTTACTTGACAGAGAGAGAGAGAGAGAGATTACAAGTAGGCAGAGAGGCAGGCAGAGAGAGAGGAGGAAGCAGGCTTCCCACTGAGCAGGGAGCCCGATGCGGGCCTCAATCCCAGGACCCTGAGATCATGACCTGAGCCAAAGGCAGAGGCTTTAACCCACTGAGCCACTCAGACGCCTGCTTTTATATTCTTGAGGTAAGTACCTAGCAGTGACATCATGGCATCACATGGTAACTCCATTTTTAGTTTTTTGAGCAAGTTTCATATTCTTTGACATTGAAAACCCACTGACTGGGTGTTTGATATTTGCGGGTCTAAGGGACCTTCCTGGGCGCTTACACTAGATTGGGATATAGAATCCTAGGTTTGAAATCATTTTCCCTGAGAACTGTGAAGACATTTCCCTCCTGTCTTCTGGCCATCAGTATATCTGCTGCGATAGGATGTTTAGTGAGTGTCATTCTCACTTGTGGTTTATTTTTTCCAGAAGCATTTATGAGCTTATGCTTACCGTGAGTGTTTCAAAATTTAACAAAGTTGCTTTAGGTGTGGACCTTTTAAAAATACAACCTGCTTGACCTTTGTGGTTCTCTTTTAATCTGAAGACATGTGTCTCTTGTTTCTCCCACTTTATGATAGTGATAAATTTCTCTTTTTCTGGGTTCCTTCTTTTTCACTTCTACTAGTCAGATATGGGTGGTTTGTAATGTGTCAGTTTGGTTTGAGTGGAACTCCTGAATCCCTGGTAGGGTCTACATTAGATTTGCTGAAGCAGGAGTTTCTGTGAGACCTGGAGAGCCAATGTGAAGCCACAGACTTTGCTCTCTGAAAGTTGCCAAGCTTCGATGTGGTGACAAGTTACAGAGGGTCACGGGTTCCATTTTGCACCTGCTGTCTGACCCAGCTCTTATTCCTGACTGTTGACCTGGTGGACAAATAATAGCCCTAAGCCCTCCACCAGACACATGGTAGCAGACCCACGGAGATGGAAGCTGTGCAGATGGAAGTTGGCCATAGAACTCTCCAGAAGCCTTCTGTTCTCAGTCCCATTGGGCAGCCGAGCCTGGCTGGCTTCTCAGGCTGACTTATAGGTGACTGCTCTCACCTTCCGGACCCTAACTTTCCCAGTTCCTCACACAACTGGGTGAGATTTATTTTTTTTTTAAGATTTTATTTATTTACTTGAGAGAGAGAGAGAGTAGAGGGGGAGAGAGAGAGCATGAGCAGGGGTGAGGGACAGAGGGAGAGGGAGAAGCAGACTTCCCACGGAGAAGGGAGTCTGATTCAGGGCTCCATCCCAGGACCCCGAGATTATGACCTGAGCTGAAGGCAGATGCTTAACCCACTGAACCCCCAGGCACCCTATAACAAATTTCTTATCCCATCACTCCTGGTAGCTCTGCTTCCCTGATTAAACACTGCCTGATTATAATCTCCTAAACTGAGATTTAGATCTCTTAGTTTTTTCTCATTTTCTAAGTTTTTTTCTTTTTGCTCATTTTCTGAGAGATTACCTTGACTTTACATTTAATATCCAAGAGTTCCTTCTTGCTCTCTGTTTAAATTTTATATCACCTTGTAATACCTTCTTGAATTTCTCCAAGAACACTATCTAAAGCAATTTTTTTAATATCTTAAATTATATTTATTTTTATGGAATCAGTTATTTTCCCCATTTATCTCAATCTTATTTTTTTCATGTTAGTAAGTTTCTTCCAAAGACTAGAGATTTTAAGTGGCGATAACTATAATGGAGAATGGACATTTTTATAGGCAGCTGGTTTTCACCATTTTATTGGCAAATTTGTTGTCTCTTCAGATCTCTTTATTCTTACAAGATTATCCATGTTCTTTTACTCTGGGGAATGCCTACAAAGTGGAGAGACAAATGCTTGTGTTTGGGTGCCTGCTTGGACCAGAACTGTCCATCAGTCCTTTATCCATGCCTCTGATCCTGTTTTCTTTCCATCTTCCCATCAATCCTACAGTGGAATGTGTCTCCCATACCTGTTCCCATGCTTCCAGTCTTCTTCCCTCCCTGATTTACCCTAAACTTTCTTAAAAGAGTAATTCTCCTACAGTGTTGCTGCAATTCTCAAAAACATTCTATGGCTCCCAGTTGCCTTTAAAGTTAACACCAAACTTCTTAGCCTGATTTGGTAATTCTCACCTAAACCTTTTCTTATGCCTTGATTTCCCTCCATTTGTAACATCCTCCTTCAAATCTCTACCTGTCAAAACTTGACCCTCTTTGGTCATCTGTTCAGTATCAGTTTCCCATAATTTTATGACCAATCTCTCCCCTTTAATTCATGATCACACTTTATTTACAGCATCTATTTTACTGCAGAAAAACATCCTGTCTGATATTACAACTATACAGCATTTTTTTTCCTCCCATATTAGAATGAAATTTCTTCTTAGGGCCTTATTTGAACGTCTGTTTTCTTTCCAAAGCACCAACAAGGAGCACAGCAGGTATTCACTGAAAATGCATTTACATAATAAATTAGTGCGTGGCTATATCTCTGTAGTTTTAAGCATATTTTCATTTCAGTTTCCTGAAAAATGAGCATAATAGCTGTCTTGTGTTAGAAGTGCCTCCTTTCTCAAAGGAAAGGAAGCTATCAGGCCATGAATGGATTTGTGTAAGGATCTCCTGTAATTTTACAGAATCATGTGTTTGGATTCTAGAATGTTGTCCTGTTTATCATCCTGTCTTTGTGTAAGGTCTTGCTTGCATACATATACAAGTTGGATTGGAATAACTGGATTAATTCACAGTATTCCCTGACAAGGAGTTTAATTTTGGATATATCCTGCATCCTTCACAATTTGCCATAAATGTGTGAACTTTCATTCTAATTCCAGACGAGAAAGCTGTTGGTTCTGAGGAAAAAGGGTCTGAAGCCTTGGGGCACTATGACTCGTGTGTGTTTTAAAGTATACTTGCTAGAAAGTGTAGTCGCACAAAAAGAGAGCAGTACTCACTCTATTCTTAACTTTAGTGTCAAGTGAGGATTCTTGCAATCAAGATAATCAAATTAAATAAAGCTTCTTCTTGGCAAAATTGCAAATATGTCATTCTTCTGAATTACAATAATAATAAACTGTTACTGACATCTTGGTTTAAATTTTCTGTTATGAATTGTCATATTGATTCATTCACTCCCCTTTCATTTAGTAATTCACTGATGCAAAAGTATTCATAAACCATGCCCAATGTGTGTGTTAGTGCGATGACTAAGACACAGACCTCAGCCTTAAGAAGCACACTGCCCATGGGGAATACAGACCATCACTGGAACACAGTAAGTGCCATGTTAGGGAGACACCCAAGGGAGGAGGAAGAAGAGTCAAGTCAGCCCGTGAGAGTCAGGGACAACTTTCTGCAGAAGTAATGCTTGCTCTGGTTTGTTAAAATTGGAATTTCGATCGAATCTTTAGCAGTTGTCCTCAAAATGATAGCCACGTTCTTGCCTACTGTGAGTGTTTGTGAATAATTCTGTGATCCAGATTCCTGAACGGAAGAAAGGTTAAACTTACATGTTTTGATAGGATGATGTCTTGGACACCCACTGTGTTGCCGGTCTGTTCTAGGGAATTCTGCAGATGAGTACTTCTCAAAATGGCCGCATATGAGCGTCATCTGGAGGGGGGGGGGTGTTAAAATGGCCGGGCTCCACCCCTAGAAAGGCTGACTAATTAATTGCTCTGAAGCAGGGGTGGTATCATTTAGAAGCTGTCCACATAATTCTAAAGGGCAGTGACAGCTGCAAAACACTGCTACAGATAGAATTTTAGAATCGTTCTGCTGAAAAGGCCCTTAGCGACCACCCCGTCTAACTTGTGTTTCATAAATAGGAAATTGAGACTCGGTTGTGGCTCATTTTTCTTGGAAAGCGCTTGTTACAGGTTGCATTGTGCCCTCTCTAAATTCATATGTTGAAGTCCTAATCCCCAGAACCTCGGAATGTGAACTTCTTTGGAGATAGGGCCATTGCAGCGCAATTATTTGAGATGAGGTCACATGGAGTAGGGTGGTCCCCCCCATCCAATATGACTAGGGTTCTTTTAAAAAGGGAAATNAGATAGGGCCATTGCAGCGCAATTATTTGAGATGAGGTCACATGGAGTAGGGTGGTCCCCCCATCCAATATGACTAGGGTTCTTTTAAAAAGGGAAATGGGAGGGCGCCTGGGTGGCTCAGTGGGTTAAAGCCTCTGCTTTTGGCTCAGGTCATGATCTCAGGGTCCTGGGACTGAGCCCTGCATCAGGCTCCCTGCTCAGCGGGGAGCCTGCTTCCCCCTCTCTCTCTCTGCCTGACTCTCTGCCTCCTTGTGATCTCTCTCCCTCTGTGAAATAAATTTTAAAAAAATGCACTTATAAAAAAAATGGGAAATTGGAACACAGACGGGCACACAGAGAGAAAGCTGTGTGGGGACTGGATCGATGCTGCCATGGCCACCAGAAGCTGGGAGAGGGGGCCCAGGCCAGACCCTCTCCCAGTGCTTCAGAGGGGTCACTGCCCCGCCGCCACCTTGATATTGAACTTCTAGATCCGGAACTATGACAGAATACATTCCTGTTGTTTAAGCCGCTCAGTTTGTGGCACTTACTGCACCCACTGTCGCTAACTAATACTGTATTCTAAAAATGAATTTTTAAATTAGCCCTACTCTGGTCAACTCAGCTGTTCTCCTTCCTAGTGGGGTGAGGACGCTGCCGTCTCCCACTTCCTCCGAGCCAGCAAAGGCGGGTTGCTGGTTCTTGCTTCTCTGAGTGAGGAGGGTGCAACCGTCTGTGGTCTGGGCGGCTGGGGTGACTCAACCATCTCTGAGGCCTTCTTGTGCCCCAGTCTGACCCGCCACAGCTGCAGGCAGGGACAGAGGACAGTACTCTGATCCCACAGGGTGTTTCACAGTGCATTCTACTATCACTTACAAAGCAGCTCTCAGAAATGGTCTCACTTGTTGTAAAAGTGAAATCTGTGTGGAATTCATGCATCTTTGCGTGGGTGCAGATGCATGCATGTGTGTCTGTGGTGGACCCGGTAAGACCCAGCAGACAGCTCTCTTGGGTTTGGTCTGTGAGGCGAGAGCTGCACTGGTGTGAGGAAAGGTCCGATATGCCAGGGCTAAGGCTGTGTGCCCGACCTGCTGAGGTCTCTCCTCTCCATTCCTTAGCCATCTGGTTCTCTTTCTCTTCTCCACATTCCAACTTTCGATGTTCCTTCTTTTCATTTTCTTATGGCCCAAAATAATTCTAGAGCTTCTGGGCTTGGGGGGAAGACACTGTATAATCATGTTTGCATGGGATGTGTACAGCAAAGTCTTTCTAGGCGGTCCCGAAGTGGCTCTGTTTGGTTCTGTTTTGTTTTTCCTTTCCCTTTCTCTCTCTGTCTTTGCATGTTTGTACCAAAATAGACTCATAACCATGGAGCTCTGATTAGGGGAAATGGAGATCATCCTGACCAAAGTCAGAGCTGGAAACTCAGGCCCTGGAAGAAGGAGACAGCGTGACTTTCTAATCACCACATTTACTGGGCTGTAGGAACTTGAACTAGGCTTCTGAGGCTTGTGTCCTCATTTGTGACACAAGGCCCACGTTACTTTGGTGACAGGATCGAGGACTGTGACAAATATACATAAAGCTCTCGTTCTGTTTCTGGCATCCACAAACACTTGGCACATGGCTGAATTTCTTGTGTTGTGAGGACAGATGAGGATGCCATTCTGGAAGCTGGAAAGCCAGGAGCAGAGACAGGGTTTATACAACTTAACAATAAAAATCATTTGTTTCTCACAATAGTCTCTGTTGAAGTACGTGCTTATCAGCTTCTGAAATTATGAAGAGCCCGAGTTGTGTGAGGAGAAAAGGGAAAAGAAAGAACAACGAATCCAAAACTCTACAAATCTCTAGCCAGCCAATCTATCTATTCACGTTGGTTGGTTTTTCTGCTTAGCATTTGTTTACCTCCTAAAGACAGAAGTGGGGGTCTTCTATCACTCTCCCTCAAATATTTCTGGAAGTAGCAGGTTTGAGGCAGGAGGAGAGGAAAGGAAAGGAGAACGGGGCTAAGTGAACTTGATGTGTTCTGGGAAACAAAAGTGTCAGGGCAGGGCCCTGATGGGAGCAACTGGGTTACGGCAGAGGCCAGGCTGGCAAAGGGGCCCCGAGCAACGCTTGGAAGGAGGGCACATGGAGGGGGAATCTCAATCTGTGCAGGAGTTACTGTGAGAGAAAGTCCAATTTTGTGGGATCCTAGAAAAATCCTTGAGCAACTCCTTTTTTATATGGACGGAATCAGAGACCAGAGTGGAAACTGAGGGAGAGGGTGTTTACTGCTCCGCAAGCTCCATCGTAGGTCCTCATCCTGCATCGTCGCATCTAATTCTCTCAGCAAGATTTCCTCATCCCCCGTTTTACAAGGCAGAAAACCAGGTATGAGATCACAGACGGGAAGCGGCAGCCTTCCCCGGGGGCCCTGAGGGTCTCCACAGCACCTGCCTTCTTGCCGAAGCCCTGCCCAGAGGTGCAGAAATAGCTTTCTGAAGCCGTGAAGGTTCATTTTCCTCTCTCTGGGTTGGCGGAATTAAAAGTAACAGTGTCTACCACTTGTCACCTAATAGGAGGGAGATTTCTCATTTTCATAAAGAAGACGCTTGATACTGAATGTGGTAAGCTGACTAATGGCCCGCCAGCCAACCAAGTCTTGATCCCTGTGATTATGAATGTCACTCTTACAGCAAAAGGAGCTTAGTGGCTGCAGGCCAACTGCTGTAAGGAAGGTGGTTCCCGACGCTGGAAAGAACAGAGACATATTTTTCCTGAGAGTTTCTAGAGAGAGCTCGGCCCTGCAGATACCTTGACTTTGGCCCAGTGAAGCTGTTTTCACTTCTCATCACCACAAAGGTAAGAGGCTAAACACGGAGTTGTTTTAAACTGCCAAGTTTGTGGAAATCTGTTACAGCAACCACAGGAAACGAACCCACCAGAGGACCCCTCTTCACTGCGGCCAAGACGGAGTCTTGGAATATGGCAGTCTTCTCACAGGGCATGCCCACTTCCTGTCATAAGAATGGTCGTTCATGTTCAGTGTGCGGCACCTGGGCCACTGACAGAGTATCTACAGAACAGCGGGCTGTCACTCAGGGCTCTCTGGCTGTGTTCTTCCCTGGTTAATTGGAGCCTGGGTGCACATGTCTTCTGCTTGCTAGCCAGCTGTGTGAGGGCAGCAACATCCTCTGTTGTCTGCATTTGTGCAGCAGAGCCTGCCATTTGCAAAATTGGTTGACATCCCCACACACAGGAGAGGAAAGGAGTAAGATTAAAAACATGACCCTATGGGATAGGTGCGTCGGGAACAATTTCTCCCTGTTCCTTGATTGGCATGGTGGAAACAGCTCATTATCTCCTGGCCTACTTACAAGGATGAACCTACTAGGGTAAAGGAAAGGAATGAGATGCATTC
The DNA here is from genome assembly GCA_002007465.1 of Ailurus styani. Taxonomy (NCBI): domain Eukaryota; kingdom Metazoa; phylum Chordata; class Mammalia; order Carnivora; family Ailuridae; genus Ailurus; species Ailurus styani. The sequence goes on along the minus strand of LNAC01001509.1, from coordinate 130,540 downwards.
TCAGTGGCCATGTGTGTGCACAAGTGTTCGAGGTGAGCAAAACATACCCCGCAGATCTGTGTGATGGAGAAGGTAGGGTATGAACCCCGAGTTCCCTGATTACAATGTTTTTGTCTCTTCTGTCGTTCCACATGGCTACATACAGAAGGAGACATGGATGGAGTTAGAGCTCTGGAGCACGTTTCCCAAATCTGACCCTAGGATTCTTTCCACCTGTCCCTACAGCTTTTTTTTTTTTTAACAAGAAACAATTTACCATAATGACCTGCTTATCTGCACCTAATTTATTATTCAATCTAGCAGAGATGTCCATTTATCATTTCCACCAGCCCAAGAATTAACTGTATTAAAGGGGAAAAAAATGGAAAATTTGCTCAGAGGATGTTGAGTTTTTAAGAATCCCGGGGGAGAAAATGATGATGTAATTCATAGAGTGCTCTTTGGTGCCTGATACCCATCTTCTCATTAATCCTTACAAGGTTTTGAGGTTAGGTTTTATTATCTTCAGTTTGCCAGGGAGGAAAACTGAGGTTTGGAGGGATTATATACTTGTCCAAAGCCGCTCAGTTAGGCGAGTGGTTCTCAGACTTGAGTGTGTGCCCGAGTCCCCCAGAGGCTTCACTCAAACACAGTCTGACGACTCCTGCCCTGCTGCGTTTCCGATTCTGTGTGTCTGGTCTGGGTCCCAAGAATCTGCATGTCCATCTACATATCCCTGTAATGTGGGTGCTTCTCATCTGGGGACCACACCTTCTGAACTTCTGAGCTTGAGTGTTTTCAAAAGGATATGAACCAGGTGCTTGGGTGGTGCAGTCGGTTAAGTGTCTGCCTTTGGCTCAGGTCATGATCCTGGAGTCCCTGGTTCAAGCCCCGCATTGGGCTCCCTGCTTGGCAGAGACCCTGCTTCTCCCTCTGCCCCTCACCCAGCTCCTGCTCTCTCACTTTCTCTCAAATAAATAAAATCTTGAGGGGCACCTGGGTGGCTCAGTTGCTAAGTGTCTCTCTTCAGCTCAGGTCATGATCCCAGGGTCCTGGGATCGAGCCCCACATCAGGCTCCCTGCTTGACAGGGAAGTATGCTGCTCCCACTCCCCCTTCTTGTGTTCCTGCTCTTGCTATCTGTCTCTCTGTCAAATAAATAAAATCTTTTATAAAAAAATAAAATCTTGGGAAAAAAATAAAAAGGATATGGACCCAGAAGAGTTTGAAATAAATTATGCTGTCTCTGGGTTCCCTTGCTGGAGCTGACTTCAGGTTGGCTTGCTTGTTTTCTTTCTTTAAAGTTTTTTTAATTTATTTTTTCGTTGTTCCAAGATTCATTGTTTATGCACCACACCCAGTGCTCCATGTAATCCGTGCCCTCCTTAATACCCACCACCAGGCTCACCCATCCCCCGCCCCCCTCCCTTCCAAAACCCTCAGTTTGTTTCTCAGAGTCCACAGTCTCTCATGGTTCGTCTCCCCTTCCGATTTACCCCAATTCACTTTTCCTTTCCTTCTCCTAATGTCCTCCATGTTATTGCTTAGGCTCCACAAGTAAGTGAAACCACACGATGATTGACTTCGGGCTTTCTAGTGAGCAGAGAACCATGGGGCCTTGTCCCTCCGGGATGGGCTTGCACAGAACCAACACTTCCCGCTGGGGAGCCGCCCTGCCTGCCCAGGTCGTGACTTCCCACCCATTCCGGGAGGCTGAGAGAACAGAATGTTCACGGCTGGCTGAGAGCAGGGGGGCAGGGTCGACTGAGTTCCAGCCAAAAAGTAGAGCAACTGCCAAGGGTCGCAGCTCCTAACGCCTCTTTCATTTATTAG
>LNAC01001509.1:108695-125148 GCA_002007465.1 Ailurus styani | reverse complement strand
TTTCTTTCTTTAAAGTTTTTTTAATTTATTTTTTCGTTGTTCCAAGATTCATTGTTTATGCACCACACCCAGTGCTCCATGTAATCCGTGCCCTCCTTAATACTCACCACCAGGCTCACCCATCCCCCGCCCCCCTCCCTTCCAAAACCCTGTTTGTTTCTCAGAGTCCACAGTCTCTCATGGTTCATCTCCCCTTCCGATTTACCCCAATTCACTTTTCCTTTCCTTCTCCTAATGTCCTCCATGTTATTGCTTAGGCTCCACAAGTAAGTGAAACCACACGATGATTGACTTCGGGCTTTCTAGTGAGCAGAGAACCATGGGGCCTTGTCCCTCCGGGATGGGCTTGCACAGAACCAACACTTCCCGCTGGGGAGCCGCCCTGCCTGCCCAGGTCGTGACTTCCCACCCATTCCGGGAGGCTGAGAGAACAGAATGTTCACGGCTGGCTGAGAGCAGGGGGGCAGGGTCGACTGAGTTCCAGCCAAAAAGTAGAGCAACTGCCAAGGGTCGCAGCTCCTAACGCCTCTTTCATTTATTAGAAATAAAACAGGTTTTATTTATTTATTTTTTAAATCTTGAAATCTGTATTTTTATACACTTGTGCTGTTATTATGCTTAACATAATCATACTAAATTACAAAACAACATGAAATCATGGGAGATAGCAACATTATTTCTGCGGACCTTCGGTTATAAACAGTTTAAAAGTTGCGCTTTCTTGGAGATGAATTCCAAACGTGGTTAATTTTAACATTACCGTATTCCGAAGGATCCGACATGATGGGGATTTGTATGTGATTTCAGCTCTTTTTCTTTAATTCACTTTAACTTCATTATCAATATGATATACGCCCATTGTCAAAAGTTGGGGGAAAGGCTGTGAATGGAAAAAATCATTCATAATTTCAACTACAGAGCAACTGCTGCTGACAGAAAAATCTGATTTCCTTCACTCATTTGCTCTTGTGACTTTTTATTTTTTTCAAAGATTTTATTTATTTATTTTACAGAGAGAGAGAGAGAGAGAGATCGCAAGTAGGCAGAGAGGCAGGCAGAGAGAGAGGAGGAAGCAGGCTCCCTGCCGAGCAGAGAGCCCGATGCGGGCCTCGATCCCAGGACCCTGAGACCATGACCTGAGCCGAAGGCAGAGGCTTTAACCCACTGAGCCACCCAGGCGCCCGTGACTTTTTATTTAAAAGTGTATTTAACCCACATCTCACAAGTAGTAGAGTTTCAACATGCAATTGTGTAAAAATTATTATTCAGATATTTTATATTCTTTTTTTTTTATACCAAGTTCTGGAAATCTGGCATGTATTTGCACCCAGAGCCCATGTTGATTTGTACGAGCCCGATTTTAAGGGCTTAGTATCACATGCGCGGGGGTGACTGTATGGGTCAGCTCGGTGGAGAGGCTCTGCTGACATATGAGGGGGGATGTATGGGGTTAGGAGGGCTGAGGGTTTGCGATCAGAGACCGGGTAGTTCAGAATCCGAGGTGAAAACCTGGTCACTGACAGGTGTAGATGTGGTTCTCTAAAGTGACCTGGGTGTACCTGAAAGAAGGCACTTAGATCTAAGTAGGTCAGGATAGGGATGCCAAGATGTTGGGCAGTTCATCCGCTTGAACGGAGTTCCCTCGGCACACAGCAGCCGCTGGGAAGGAAGGGGAGGAAGCCTGGTGCTTGGCACTCAGCAGGGGCTCAGCCTGATGCCCAGGGAGGAAGCCCTGGTGATCCGAGGCGGGTGCTGGAGCTGGTGGACAGAGTCTGCGCGGGAGAAGGATGAGTGCCGGGCGTCCGTCAGCCGATGGCCTGCAGCCCCCCGCCCCCGCCAAATCCAGCCCACTGCCTGCTTTACCAAGTTTGTTGGAACACAGCCGCTCCCATTGCCGATGTATTTTCTTTCATAGCTTCTGCTACCATGGCAGAGTTGAGCAGTTGGGACTGAGGCTGCATGTCTCATAAAGCTTAAAGTATTTACTCTCTGGCCCCTTACAGAAAATTTACGGATGCTTGATTTATGCCTTGGTCTAAGTGAGCCTCATGGGAAGAGGGGTTTCTCTACAGTAAAGTAGAAAGGAAATTCTCAGAGAATATGGCAACCAGGGCCTGGCCCTTGGGGTTTTGCCCACAGTCTATGACTCCGTTTCAGCTCAACCCCAAGAAGGCCGTTGAGCCCTTCAAACGGCGATCCCCGAGGGATCTTAAGACCAACATTAACCTCCAAGGTTGTGTCTTCTCCACCGTGCATTCTTCAGCCCTCTGCGGCCTCTGGCACCTGCCGGGGTCACTAATGTGCTTTATGAATGGAATCCTGATGCTTTTTTTTTTTTTAAACAAATTGACACAGTGACTCCCCAAACCTGTGACAGATTGAATTTGTGTGTGTTTCTTGCTTCCATCTAGAAATGAGAAAAGTTTCACTCATCTTCTCTTACTGATTTACCCACAATTAGAATCTATCATGGAAAAAGAAGTTCTTTTTCTCCCTGATAATAATACCTGATGAATTGCAGGAAAGATCTCATTTGTCAGCAGCTACATAATCCTACTACTTCTCCTTAATGTAATTCTCCTTTGAGTAGGAAATGGGGCAGCATATTGGAAAGGGCAGTGGACTGGGAAGTATTAGACCCGGGATTTATTTTTAACTTTACTTCTATTTTGGTGCCTCTAGATTTCAGTCTTATCATCTATAATAATAATGGCAATAAAGTGCTGCCACTTATTGAGTAATAATTATAACAGCCTTTTCCCTGAGAGACAGCACAGTGTAGAGACTCTGAGCACAGACTCTGGAGACTGTCTGCCTGGGTTTGAATCTTGGCGCCGTATTCACTAACTTGTGACCCTGGGTGAGTCACTGAAACTCTCTGGGCCTCAGTCTCCTTACTTAAAAAGGGAGGATCACTACTTTATTGAGTTAATATTTATGATACATTTGGAACAGCGCCTGGCACATAAAGAGGTGCTATTTTAGAGTGTGTTAAAAAATAAATAAAATACTAGGCCCTTTAAGTCTGCTATAATTACTAGAGTAGCAATTATACTGTACTATATAATTACTAACGACACATTAGGCTCATCCTTTCTGTGCACTGTCATTTAATGCTAATGTCAATGCTCCAAGGAAATTATTGCTATCCCAAATTTTGGGCTTGAAGAAACAAGATTCAGAGAGCTTAACTAAGTGGTTTAGTATCACACAGCTAGTAAATAAAGGAGTTAGAATTTCTACAAGTCTTCTTATATAAAGTCTTTGCCGGATCTAAGGTTCTAGATTTGATCAGTTATTGCCAAATATAAATGATCCCAGTTGGGGATTTAAAGTGGGCCCATCTCTTGGCTCTGTCCCTGACTTGCATGGGACTTTGGACAAATGACCCTGCCCTTCCACTTTTTAAGCATCTCATGTAGCATAGTGATGACACTAACCCACCATGCGAAGGGCAGGTGAACATCTATTGGTTTTAGCCTGTGCTGTGTCAGTTTCCCCAGTTCTGGGAATAGCAGCTTCATTTTCCTTTGGGAAATCGCTCTCTCCCTGACTCTAATACCCATGCTTTGGGTGCCTGGGAGCCTGGCTCTGGTTTGGGGCATGTGACCTTCCTGTGATTGATCAGAGTATGGTATCCCTCCAGTCAAAGGGATCACTGCAGAATGAGCCCATGCAAATATTTCTGCAAGACCCCTGGCTATATAAACAATTTGACTAAAAGTATACTAAGCATGGGCTCATGTTAGAGTGATTTATTGATGAAAATTTAGAATGACGCTAGAGAAAGGGTGCTTACATATTTGTTATTGTCCAATCAGGACATGTGAAGATTCTTCAGTTTCCAGGCACCATCTAATTCTATTCTCCAGAACCAACTCTTCACGTACTTCTTTGGGGAGAATACCATTCCAGGCTAACTTGTACCTTCTCCTCATAAGAAAAAGATAGTGCAGTTGGTTGTTACTCACAGTGCCATTGCTCTTCACAATCTGTATTGAAACAGCATAGAACTTCTTATCTCTGCAGTTTCCTTTTTTTTTTTCCCCTCTGCAGTTTACTAACATTATTTGTTTAAGGACGGTTCCAACATTACTCATGACACTGTGTCACCCATCCACTATGCTGTTTCCAAACACTGACTCTCAGTGACTCTCAAGAAGCTTGTTACTATGCTTTGTTGATGATGACCATCAATGCAAGTCTTCCCCAGAGCACACAGAAAAACATAATCAATAATCTGATTTTTGGTCATGTAAAGTTTGCCGTTTAGAATCTTACAACATAAATGTAGGATGACACATCTTCCAACCATGTCTTCCCTTGAATTCTTTAATCCATAATCACTGTGGTCCTAGAATGTGATCTCTTTCAATGTGGACCATACCTTTGCCTTCCACACATGGTCATCAGTAATGATAGGTGAGGGGACTGTGGGCCAAGTGGGAAGAACAGTTCCATTCACTCAAAGAATGAATCTTCACCTTTGGGAAAACAAGCACGACTAATCTGGGAGAGTACAATGTTACCACATTGATCAAGGGCAAGAAAGGATATTGATTAAAGTACCAGCTGACATGTGGAACAGTAGTCTGGAAAGTCCTCACAGGAAATGGGTACCTCCATTGCTTGTCACATGGTCTGGAACCTGTGGAGGGGGTGGAATATCTCCTGAGTACTAGAGTTAGGGTGTCAGGGAATGCAGTGGTTGGGAAAGAGGGCAAGTGTTGTTTACTACCATCCCACTTCTCTTGGGTTTTTGTAGACTACAAAAGCCATCGTAGAAACACAGATGCCCAAGAGGCAGTGCCCAGGCTAGACACTTGACTCAAGCCAAGGGGTAGAACGTGGGTAGCCAAAGCCCTAAACGTATCCTCTGTCTGAGGTGAATGAGAGTCACCCCACATCATTGTGTCAGTACCATTCTGGCAACCAATCCTCACGAAAGAAACACAGTACCAACTGGCAGAACAATCTACTCGTCAGGCTACTCTGTTGGAACAAGGGCTGGGACACAGTGGCTAGGACCCCATAGGCATGAGTCCTGGAGCTCCTCGGGGCATATGGTTGACCTGATACCTGAAGCAGAGCAGAGATCATCAAACTTTTATCAGAAAGAGCCAGATATTATGTATTTTGGGCTTTCAGGGTCATACGTCTGTTGTGACTATTCAGCTCTGGTGGTGCAGTGTGAAAGCAGCTGAAGACAACAGGAAATGAAAGATTAACAACAACAGTCAGTGGGCTGGATTTGGTCCTTGGCAGGTAGTTTCCTGGCCGCTGAATACAGGGTTGGAGAGTGCCTTGCAGGGAACAAATAGAGGCGGGCACTGCTAGGTGCCGATACAAACAAGAAACAAAGGGAAAGTGGAGAAAAGAAAAAAATAGTATTTTTTTAATAAGTTGGAGAATATAGAAAAGGTCATTCTAGATAAAAATACAACAGCATATGCAAAGGGGCAGATGAAAGAACAGGGTAAACATGGCGAATGGCAAGTAGTCGGTGCAGTCAGAGCACAGGAACATCACAGCGAGTTAGCACCGTAGGCTACAGGGCTTGCTACATGCTGCGATTTTCTTGGGAAGGTTAAATGAGCCAATAGATGTGAACATGGTTTTTGTTGTTGTTGTTGTTGTTTTTTAAGATTTTTATTTATTTATTTGACAGACAGATCAGATCACAAGTAGGCAGAGAGGCAGGCAGAGAGAGAGGGGGAAGCAGGCTCCCTGCTGAGCAGGGAGCCCGATGCGGGCCTTGATCCCAGGACCCTGAGATCATGACCTGAGCTGAAGGCAGAGGCTTTAACCCACTGAGCCACCCAGGTGCCCGATGTGAACATGTTTTCACAAACTGTAAAAATGTTATCATATTGTTTATTAATTTAAAAGCCTGATAGGCTATGGTAATGATCACATGGTGAAATTTGCATTTTAGGAAGGTCACCTGATGTCTTGTGGAGGATGGCTCAGAGGGGCTGGACTGAGGTGGGAGGTCTGATTAGGGGCTGTCATCTGAATGAGCGATGGTATGATAGTTAATTTCATGGGTCAACTTGGCTGGTCCAGGGTATTCAGATGGTGTTCAAACTTTATTCTGGATGTTTCTCTGAAGGCATTTTTGGATGAGATTGACATTGAAATTGGTAGACTTTGACTGAGTAGACTGCCCCCTCTCATATAAGTGAGCCTTTTCTAAATAACAAATGACTGACCTCCCCTGAGCCAGAAGGAATTCTGCCAGCAGATGGCCCTTGACCTTGAACCAGGACATTGGTGCTTCTTTTGATTCTCCAGGCTGCTGGTCCACCCACAGATTTTGAACTTGCCTACATCCATGATAGCAAGAGCCAAGTCCTTAAAATAAATCTCTATGTACACATCTATTGGTTCTGTTTTTCTGGAGAATTGTGACTAACACAGATGGTAGAACCTGAACAAGGGCAGTGGCCAGGGGGATGGAGAGAAGGATAAGAACTGAAAAGCTGGTTAGGAGATTAAATTGGCATCATTTAATGCTATTTTGGGTGTGGGCAGAAAGATAGCAAGGGAAGTTTCAATGGTGACTGTTTTCTTAGGTGGGCTGCTCAATGGATTTGGATGTTCTGTATCAAGAGAAGAAACCCAGCACTGACAGCGTGGGGTGCTGACCAGCAATGGTGCACATGGATGGAATCAAGGAAAGTGGGTGGGAGTCTAGGGTTGGCTGGCCACGTCCTGACTAGGGCAACGCAAGCCCTTGAGGGTGGGTGGGCGGCCGGAAGGCTGTGAAAAGGGCCAGATCTTCTGATTTCCATTTCCTTGGCTCATTGGTCAGTGTAGAGCCCTGTGACCTGGCCGGTCAGAAGCCTTAGAGCCGTGCAAGTCTCCACAAATAGAGCAGTACCTCTTTAATTTCCGTGGATATCCTAGGAAGGGTCTTTGTCTTGATGAATAAAATTATTTAAAATATACACTTTTACCAGCTGTTGTCTGTTGCAATAGGGTTAGAACCTGATGGACATTACGGACATCACTGACCAGCTTTCTCCCCTCCAGATGGATTTCTCTCCCTCACTTACAGTCAGTGAGTATACAGGCTCTGGAGCCCATCAACCTGGGTTCACCCTCTCCTCTGCCAGGTATGAGCAGGGTGACATTCGGCAAATGGCTTCCATTTTCTGGTTCCTGTTCCTCAGTTGTATTATCACTATCCTCATAGACTTATGTGATGTCTAAATGGGTTGATGCCTGTGGCCCACTTGATAAAATACCTGGCACGTAACAAGTAGCATGTCAATATCATGGCAGAGAACTGAATACACCGGGAGAGAATGGTTCCACTGCTGGGCGTCCAGACTCTCCATGATTTGTGTTCTCCTTCTCATTTCTTCTTAGCTGGGTAGTCACTGCTGGACCAACATTTGATCCCCAGAATAAATGCCGAGAAAGGGGATTTCTGATGGTGGGTGACCTTTGAATCTCGAATTCCTGATCTTTCTTTGGGTCAGAATTATAGTTTCTGCTGGAGCAGAACACTGTCATTCAAAGACTTTTGGCCCCTTTAGTTGGTTATTTTAAGCAAATGGTAAATTTCTCTTTAATTACTAATACACAGAAAGGGTATGGTGAGTCAGCTCCTGGCTGGAACTGTGCCCATGGGCTAAGTGTGGGCTGTTCTGATGCACTTGCCATTGGTGGGCATCACAGCATAAAAGGGGAGATGGGAGTTCAGATTTTCAAAGAGTAGATGGTTTTTAGGAGGTAAAAACTTCACAATCCTGGTTTAGTGTTTTTCAGGGCTTTTCCTTTGAAATGAAAACCAGGTTCCGGTTACCAATGCAAGGTGGATATGCTCTTAGACATTAAGAATAGCAGGTACCAAGTGATGGGTGTAGGGGTGTGTGTGTGTGTGTGTGTGTGTGTGTGTGCGCACACTATAAGCATTTGAGACACACCCCATGACCTACACAACAGAGAAAACTGACATATCACTCATGGTTCCCAAATCTGATTTGGGTCCTATACAAAAAACAAAGGAAAAATACCTCCTGGAAGCTAGATTATCTCTGACATGCATGTATGTGTGCGGTGGGGTGGCAGAGGCTGGGGAAGTGTCTGCGCTGGTAGGGAACTGGAAATAAGGAATCAACCAAAGGGGTGGCCATCAAAGGCCCCCACGTATCCAGAAATGTTCTGAGTGGTGTGGGGAATTCACATTAAGAACCTGGTTGGGGTGGGAGGCGCCTGGGTGGCTTAGTTGGTTAAGTGTCTGTCCTCAGCTCAGGTCATGATCCCAGGGTCCTGGGCTCCCTGCGAGCCTGCTTCTGCCCCTCCCCCTGCTCATGCTCACTTGCTTGCTCGCGCTCTCTCTCACTTTCTCCGTCTTAAATAAATAAATAAAATCTTAAATAAATAATAAAAGAACACGGTTGGGGCACCTGGGTGGCTCAGTCCGTTAAGCATCCGACTCTTGATTTCGGCTCAGGTCATGATCTCAGGGTCCTGGGATCCAGCCCTGAGTTGAGCTCCACGCTCAAACAGTCTGCTTGGGATTCTCTCTCTCTCTCTCTCTCTTTCTCTCTCTCTCTCTCTCTCCCTCTGCCCCTCCCCCACACCCACCTGCTCTCTCTCAAAAATAAATAAATCTAAAAAAAAAAAGAACATGGTTATGACGCTTTGAACATCAGGTGAGACAGGAAGGCATAGACAAGTCTCCTGTAACATACTGAGAATAAGACAGGAAGCAATAAATGAGTCTCAGGAAAAAAAGATACATAAGAATTCAGGGAAAGGACAGAAGGAAGAGACAGCTTCCATGAAGAAGTAAAGTAGAAGGTGAATCTGGGAGCCTGCCTCATGCAATGTTTGGAGCATTTACTCATCGGCAAAATTAACTGGGCAGGAAAAAAAAAATGTTTGCATTTTTCTAAATGCTTTTCCTCTGCCCAGCTGCAGGCCACATGATGCCACCCATTGGCTCAAACTGGCATTGTAAACACTCTCCAAGTGGACCTGAATGTCAGAGATTTAGACAACAATGGAAAGATGTGAGGCTCTGTTCTGCCTAAGCTAGAGTTTGTGCCAATTCTATATTAGTATTTACATTGAGAATAAAGGAAAAAGTCTCTGCTTGCCAACATTGCATAAGCACATTTAAAGTACCTAACGTATTTTACTGAACACAGATACAGATGTGTATAAAGCAGCTGCAATGCATTTTTCTCCCCTGGATTAAGGAGAGAATGCTAATTGTCAGTTCAGTTTCTGGGAAATATGGTACTTTATTATCTTAGCAAATTTTCGGGCTAAATTCATTTCCTTTCACGTCCTCTGTCTCTCAACAACAATATGACCTGCTTATATTAGAAGGGTTGAACTGAAAAGCCATTGATTGCAGATTGATTAGTCTTAGAATAAATCTTACAATATCTCAGGATTTTCTTTGGTTTTAGATATTAATGTTTCAGCTACTTGAAAATCATAAAAACATTCTGGGCTGTGGTAGAAAATTCAAAATATGCTTTTGCATGTGTGCATGTGTGTTAAGCGCTAAGCTCAAATTTGTAGTCTCATTTTATTATTATTATTATTATCAGAGGTTTCTACATTCCCAGTGCAGATCTTAAATAATACCCCTGTAGCATTTATAAACATACTGAAAATTGCTTTGAAAGGACATTTATAATTCCCATTCAACGAAGACTGAAGTACCATTAATTTCTCCTTACCCAAATCCTTAATTTGTCCTTCTTTCTTTCACTCAATCTATTCAACCAAATCAGGGGCTGGCAGCTACAGAGAAACTGAAACATAGATTCTGAATATTTGGGAACATTGAACATTTAGATTTTCAATCTCCTGATGGACAAAGTGATTGAAATTCGACCTTGTAATGGCAAATGGGCCTAATAAACACTTGAAATCTACACGTGATGTTATCTCATAAATTATCCTATTTGAGAATAAGCTGAAAAAATACAGATGTATTCCAAACTTAAATATGATGCTGATATTTAAGAAGAGCAAATATACCACAGAAGTAAAAATCACTAGAAGAAATTGAGCAAGGTTTGGAAAGGTGACCGGACATATATCAAGGCTCTCATTGGTATCTGTATTCTACTCCTCTCCTTCTCCCTGTGGGCTGACTGTAAGTGTATCAATATTATGAACTTCATTTTTTCCCCCTTATTTTGACCTTTTCCTGGAAAACAGACCTTAAAGGTTGCTTTTTGTTTTGTCTTATAGTTAAACACTTAACCTCGGTGTAAAAGAAATTTTCTCTTGGTCATTCCTGAATCATTCAATATTATGCCTGGTATTTCTGTATTTTCCTAGACCTAAATAGTTTTTAATTGTGTGAGTGCATTTTTGAAAGAAATACCACCTTTTTGGTAAGTAGGGGTGTGGGTAGACCTCCAGGTCTAGCATCAGGCAGATCTGGGATCAGATCCCATGTTTTCCAAGGAGGGGAGGCTTAAGACCGTCAGGACAGTCCAACCCTCTAGACATCAGTTTCAGGAATCATAGGAAAAATAGTTCCCTCCCCTTGTGGAGTTTTTGTGAGATTGGATATCATATTTGTAAAATGCTTAGCAGAGAGCGATAATGGTATTTTAAGAAGAAAACTTACCATCCATATCAACTCAGTTCATTTAAACTTATGTTCCATAAACGTTGCTGAGAGCTCGCTCAGAACTTTGTCTGTCTCAGAAAAGTGGTGGTTTTCTTCTTCTCATTGTACTGATTGGGTCTTTGTCTTATCATCAGCTCGGACTGTGAGACTCCGACCAGCGAAGCCTGTGACTTCACCGCCTTAGTATCCTTCACAGCTGGGCTTCCTGGGTTTCCGATGGGTCATCTGCCAAACCCTGGTCCCAAAATACGCTCCTCGGGAAAAATGTTCCATGACCTAATAAGTTTAGGAGACGTTGCCTATATGCTCTATCCCTCTCCAAGAGCTTTCCAATTCCTATTAAATCATTGACTGTCCTGAAACGCCTTGTAATAAAGAAGACCTACTTCCCTTTAACTCAGGGTTTCTCAAACTTACTAGGCCGTGGAGAATCACCTTTGCTTTTTAATCACATCTCTTAATATTTAGAATTACACTTCTCTTAAGGAGGCTCGTGCAGTGTTTAAAGAACAGGCTGACAGTAAATATGCATAGCACTGGGTCTTATGTATTATGTTTCACATTACATTTTATATAAAATTTTATTCTTCACAGCAGTCTGATTCTGTCCATATTAAATAGGTCTGATTTTTCTCATTAGTTCGGGAACCCCTGGGCTTCTGGAAAGAGAACTGAATTCCATATGCCCAATGTGCCAACCTAAATTAAAACTTTAATTAAAGCAACAGCAATACGTGTAAAGACAATGTTCTTTTTTTCTGTTCTTTTAAAATGAATTGTGTTGGATGAGGTTACCTTTGAAAAGTGAAATTCCGTTTGGTGATACATAAGACGATTAAAGTTAAACAAAATATCCAACTGTCAGCCCATAAATGTTAAGAGTAGCAGCCGTTCCGATGGTTCTTTCTGTTAGGGGAGCGATGACAGATAAAGGTATTTCCATAAAGGACTATTCCAAAAAGCAGAAACTTAGCATGCTAAACATTAGAACTTTCTAAAATCTCAACTATAATAAAAATATTTTCTAATGTTTTTCTCATATTTTCTTATCATTACCTCATAGAGAATATAGTTTGACCCATTCTTGACTCGGGAACAAAGCCATACCAGTGTCCTTGCCAAAATACAAGTGTATTCATTTTCAAGAATATGCAATGAGATGCATAGAGCTTTTATCTTCCTCCTCTAAATATTCCTCCACTGCAGCTCACTCTTTTTTATCCGTGATTAGCATTCTCCCTCCACTGCCAAGGTGAATTTCTCAGAAGCTCTCTCCACCTGTACCTTTTTGTCCCATCAACTGGATCCTGTCCCCCAACTGACTTCTAATCTGAAGATAATGGAGACATCAGATAAACAGTTAAGCTAGTATATTTTTTTGGCTATCATCTGTTCATGAATAAGTTTATGTGAGAATCTGAAAAATGGCCTCATATCAATTTTTGTTAACACATACGGTAGAACTAAAACATTTTTCCCTGGGAGGTTTGGGGTTCTACAAAAACCTTCATAGCTTTGTCATAGCTATGTTCCCACTGGTAATTCATGTACCTAGGACTTGATTCATTCAATAAAGAGTTAATTGGCATTAATTTCTGTCAGGTCTTGGGATAAATACTTGGTGTTGCTGGTTTCTGAGAAAGCCTGACTGAGAGCACCTCTTTCTTCTTCAAAAAGTTGTTAATCCACTGAAAGTACAAGTCAGGGCTCAAAACAATCAGTTTTGTTGTTGGTAAGCCTAGGTGGGAAAGCAGAGTTTAGACCTGCAACCCTTATCTGGTTCCTGCCTCCGCCCCTCCCCCTCTGAATTCACCCTCTTGGCATGGATGGAGGGAGCGTCCACCCAGGAACTGCATGCTTGTCCTCCCACCCTTCCCCGCAGGGGGTTACTCCTCAGTTTATGTGATTTTAGGCTAAAATCATAACAGCTACCAATTACTGGCAGCTGTGGCCTGACCAACATGGCGTTAGGCCTTGACAAACACCATGTCTGATTCTCACAGCTCTGTGAAGTGTTTTTATAGAGAAAGAAATCAAGGCTAGGAAAAAAGTGCTTTGCCAAACTCTGTCAGTTAGTCAAAGGTAAAGCCAGAATTTAAGTGTGATTTTGCATGATTCCAACACTTAGGCTCTTCTTAGCTCTCAGAGCGATCTAAATTCCAAACTCAGGTTTCTCCATTGCAGTCCCCCGAACTCAAACTGCACTTACCCTCCCTGCGATGCCTTTAGCTTTCCCTTTCCTCTTCAGGACTTGTCCTATGCATACTTCATCCTTCCGGTTCATAAAGTTCCAGTTGCTATTTTTACAAAGACTCACATAGCTTAGCAGTCCTGCTCAGCACCCATTTGATGAGTCAGAGAATGCTGTCCTTCACAGCACGATGGTCGATACAAGAAAAATGTATTGGACAGAGGAAAAAATTACATCAGCGCAACCACTAAACAAATAGACTACATTCCAGATTGCACTTGGAGAACAAGTCTTAAGAACTTTCACTGAAGGGCGTTAGGAGGTAGAGGTGAAGAAGAGGGATAACAAGAAGCATTTACTTCCCAGGAGAGAGGTATCTTTGGTAATTATTAAGTTATTCCCCAAGTCCCTTGTGGAATTACCATTGCCATCTCCTGGTGTTCTCTTTTTTTCCTCCTTTTTTGAGCCCTAGATCACCAGCACCAGAGCTCCCAATGCCTCTTTATGCCCAAGTCTGGGTCAGCACTCCCTCTAGTGGCAGCTCAGTGAATCGCCCATAATTACCCTTGGTTATTAAACCTATGCTCAAATCATAGAAGAGCTTTCGCTATTTTTGAGATAGTCTTTATTTATATAATCTTAATGACCAGAAGAATAGTGATAAAGTCAACCTATCATGATTTATTTACTAATTATTTCAATTATTTCTTAAAAATCATTAAAAATAGTTTTCCACTGGACATATTAATGCACATGTTTGGGTTAAATTCTCAGCTGGAATTTTGAGGACAGAGGGTCCCATCTGTTATGGTCGAGAAGGTGGTCCCCCCAAATTCATATGTTGAAGTCCCAACCCTCAGTACTTCGGAATGTAATAGTATTTGGAGATAAGATCTTCAAAGAGATAATTCAGTTTAAATGAGGCCATTAGAGTAGGTTCCTCTGTGTGTGTGTGTGTGTGTGTGTGTGTGTGTGTGTGTGCGCGCGCGCGCACGTGTGTGTGTGTTTGGGATTAATTANCTGTGTGTGTGTGTGTGTGTGTGTGTGTGTGTGTGTGTGCGCGCGCGCACGTGTGTGTGTGTTTGGGATTAATTAATTAATTAATTAATTAATTAATTAATTTTTAAAAAAGATTTATTTATTCATTTTGACACAGAGAGAGATCACAAGTAGGCAGAGAGGCAGGCAGAGAGAGAGGAGAGAGGAGGAAGCAGGCTCCCTGCTGAGCAGAGAGCCCGATGTGGGCCTCGATCCCAGGACCCTGGGATCATGACCTGAGCTGAAGGCAGCGGCTTTAACCCACTGAGCCACCCAGGCGCCCTAATTAATTTATTTATTTTAACATCTTAATTTTATTTTTTTTCAGTGTTCCAAGATTCATTGTTTATGCACCACACCCAGTGTTCCGTGCAATACGTGCCCTCCTTAATGCCCACCACCAGGCTCACCCATCCTCCCACCCTCCTCCCCTCCATAGTCCTCAGTTTGTTTCTCAGAGTCCACAGTCTCTCATGGTTCATCTCCCCCTCTGATTTATCCCAATTCACTTTTCCTTTCCTTCTCCTAGAGTCCTCCATTTTCTTCCTTGTGTTCCACAAGTAAGTGAAACCATATGATAATTGACTTTCTCTGCTTGACTTATTTCACTCAGCATAATCTCCTCCAGTCCCGTCCATATTGGTACAAAAGTTGGGTATTCAACCTTTCTGATGGCTGCATAATATTCCATTGTATATATGGACCACAATTTCTTTATACATTTGTCTTTTGAAGGGTATCTTGGCTCTAAAATGAACTTTTGGGACTTCATCAAGATAAAATGCTTCTGTACAGCAAAGAAAACAGTTAATAAAACAAAGAGGCAACCCATGGAATGGGAGAAGATATTCGCAAATGACACTACAGACAAAGGGCTGATATCCAAGATCTATAAAGAACTCCTCAAACTCAACACCCAAAAAATAATCATGTCAAAAAATGGGCAGAAGACACAAACAGACACTTTTCCAAAGAAGACATACAAATGGCCAACAGACACATGAAACAATGTCCGTCATCACTAGCCATCAGGGAAATTCAAATTAAAACCACATTGAGATACCACCTTACGCCAGTTAGAATGGCCAGAATTAAGAGGACAGGAAGCAAGTGTTGGAGAGGATGTGGAGAAAGGGGAACCCTCTTTCACTGTCAGTGGGAATGCAAGTTGGTGCAGCCACTTTGGAAAACTGTGGAGATTCCTCAGAAAATTAAAAATAGAGCTACCCTATGACCCTTCAGTTGCACTAGAGTACGTTCTAATCCCATACGCATAGTGTCCTTATGAGAAGAGGAAGAGGTAACAGGGATAGGCAAGCACGGAGGGCTGACCCCATGAAGTGGCTAGCTGCAAGCTGAGGAGAGAAGTCAACCTGTCTACACCTGGGTCTTCAACCTCCAGCCTCTAGAACTGTGAGTAAACCAGGGTCTGTCCTTTAAACCATTAACACTATTTTTTGCCATTTTGTTATGGCAGCGCTAGAAAACTAATTCACCATCCCCCATTAGACTCGACTCATGAATTCTCACCTGTCTCTTTCATACTAAGTCGAATTCTTTCTGAAGGGGTTTTTGAAGGATTATAACATAGTTTCACTAACATTGGGTTTCCTATTTATGTTTTTAGGTGTTTTTAGGTATCAAATTTGCATTTCTCAGGGCACCTGCATGGCTCAGTCTGTTGGGCAACTGACTCTTGGTTTCAGCTCAGGTCGTGATCTCAGAGTCATGGGATCGAGTCCCGTGTCAGACTCTGTCTGTGCTCAGCAGAGAATTTGCTCGTCCCTCTCCTTCTGTTCCTCCCCCCACTCTCTCTCTCAAACAAACAAACAAATAAATAAAATCTTAAATAAATAAATAAATTTATTTGCATTTCTCTGTTAATTAGAAGTAGAACATTGCCTGTATTTGCCTACCGTTTGTTCTTTGTCAGGAACAAATTACATATTCATATATTTTTCTGGTTAGTCTTTCAGGATCTAGACATTTGGGTATGAGCTAGATGAGTCAGTCTAGACAGAGTGATTTCTCTTTATAGAATTTAGTACTAACATTTCACTGGTCACATTTACCTGCTGCTCATCTAGCAAGACCTTGATTAGTCCTAGACCTGTCTGTCATTCATCTATATTCTATTATTTAATTTATCACGCTATATTCTACTATCTGCTTCATGTCTATCTCTTGCACAGGATTACAAGAGAAAATGGGAAGTGTCTGAGGATATATAGTAGACACTCAAAAATGTGTGGGAAAGAAAATTTCCTAGAGAAGATCTCTGACATGGGGCTGAGACCCCCTGTCACCGTCCAGCAAAGATTTTTCTTTGTCACTAGAAGCAGATGAGATTACCTGACACTTCGTACTGCGGTGAGAGAAAAGAACTTCCAAGAAATCTACAGATTTCTAGAGAAGATAGGGGATGCCCTCTCCACCAATGTTTGGAACAGAATGTAAGACTATTGTACACAGTTGAATCACATCACACAGTCTTTGTTTTAGCCTTGAGTGAAAAAACAAATGGGGTCAGAACATTCAGCTCCCAGAAGGGGGTGACCGCAATTGTTGGGGCAGGAGAGAAGTCCATGGCAATCCTTTTTTTTTTTTTT
>LNAC01001509.1:71083-108464 GCA_002007465.1 Ailurus styani | reverse complement strand
CCCTACCCCCCACGACCCCCCACCCTGCCCCTCAAGTTCCTCATATCAGGGAGATCATATGATAATTGTCTTTCTCTGATTGACTTATTTCGCTCACCACAATACCCTCTAGTTCCATCCACATTGTTGCAAATGGCAAGATTTCGTTTCTTTTGATAGCTGCGTAGTATTCCATTATGTATATATACCACATCTTCTTTATCCATTCATCTGCTGATGGACATCTAGGTTCTTTCCATAGTTTGGCTATTGTGGATGTTGCTGCTATAAACATTGGGGTGCATGTGCCCCTTTAGATCACTACATTTGTATCTTTAGGGTAAGTACCCAGTAGTGCGATTGCTGGGTCATAGGGTAGCTCTATTTTCAACTTTTTGAGGAACCTCCATACTGTTTTCCAGAGTGGCTGCACCAGCTTGCATTCTCACCAACAGTGTAGGAGGGTCCATGGCAATCCTTTTGTCGTCTGGCACCATCCCTGGGTGAGCTGCTGTCCCCCCAGTTCTGGGATCCCGAGACTATTTTGAGGGGTACGGTCAGCCACCCTTGGGCAGGCACATTGTAATTAATATTTGGACTCCTCTGAAGTTAAAAGGGAACAAAGGATGAGTCAGACCCCGTAACATATCTCACTCTCTGTGTTAAGATTAGATGTTTTTTGTCTTTACTTTTTAACAGTGGTGTTAGAGTTACAACCAAATTGAGGGAAAGGTATAGAGATTTCCTTTATACCTCCTGGCCCCACACAAGTATTAGCCTTTTCCCTTATCAACATCACTCACGGGAAGGGTACCTTCCATTTCCTTCAGAGACACAGGCCTATTCAGAGCATCTAGTTTATTTGGGAATTTTAGCAGAATCTGCCTTTCAAAGACTTGGCCCATTTCATCTAGCTTACCAAATTTGGGGGCATAGAGTTCTTCAAAGATTAGATTGTTATAGAGATCAGAATAATCAAAGTGGGGACGCCTGGGTGGCTCAGTGGGTTAAAGCCTCTGCCTTCGGCTCAGGTCATGATCTCAGGGTCCTGGGATTGAGGCCTGAGTCAGGCTCTCTGCTCAGCGGGGAGCCTGCTTCCTCCTCTCTCTGCCTGCCTCTCTGCCTACTTGTGATCTCTCTCTCTGTCAAATAAATAAATAAAATCTTTTTTTTTTTAAATGAATAATCAAAGTGTGGTCTTACCTGGAGAGAACGGTGGGGGAGAGGCGGCCCAGTTCTGTTTGGCAGCTTCCATTTGGTAAGCACTTAGGAAATGGTAGATAAATGAGGGGATTTAGGGAAGAAGTCTCAATGCACATATATTCCTAGTCAGCTGTTTGGATTGTTGCTTGATTGTACCAGAGTTATGAAGTCTTAAAAACACATTGACCAATATTTTTCTCCCTGTTTTCTTTTCTTGCTTCAAAATTAAGAAAACTGTCCGTGTAATGATCTGACAAATTCTGTGCCCAGTGGTTTTTCTACCATTATTTTATATGTGATTATTTAATTCAGCTGGTGTTAACCTTAGTGTGAGGCAAGAGCCATCACTTTTCTCAAGCAGGAACCTGAAATATTCACTCCTGTTACTGTCACGCAGGTTGTGAAAAAGATCACAAATTTTACGTAGTATTAGCAAAGTTCTGTGAAGTCCTATGTTTTCTTTTTGTTGCTGTTAGAACTTCCAAGTTCCTCCTGGAAACTTTTTAATGTCCATCTGCTCTGGACTGAATTGGGGTTCACCCCCAAATTCAACTATTTTGCCGATGATGGTATTTGAAGATGGGGGCTTTGGGAAGTAATGAGGATTAGGTGAGATCATGGAAGTGCAGCCTCCTCATGGAATTAGTGCCCTTTTAAGAGACATCAGAGAGCTTTTTGTCTCTCTCTCCACCGTGAGAAGATACAGTGAAAAGGCAGCCTCAAGCCAGGAAGAGAAACCTGACCAGACCCCAACCATGCTGGAGCCCTAATCATGGACTGCCAGTATCCAGAGCTATGAGGAAATAACTTTCTTCTGCCGAAGCTCCCAGATCATGGTATTTTGTTACGGCAGCCTGAACGAATATTCATGTGTTACACAACTGGATCCAATCAGTTTATGAGATTTGTGAGGACCTGACCTCATCTTTGGCTTGAGGAGTGGTCAGGAGCTCAGATCTGGCAAATGTCTTGTTGCTGCTACTTCAAAAGATGCCTTTTCCTTCTAGGCCACTAGGCTATTAAGAAGTAAGATGAGGATTGACCCGGGAAATCTTTGCCATTTCTTGGGAGATCATGCCTGACACTGAGGCTAGTATAATGAAAGCTGAACTGAGGACAGATCTCTGAGCCATCTTCTGAGCAACCGGATTCAGTAATTTAGTGGATCTTCTATTGGACTTTGTCCATTTCAAGAACCAATAGATTTCTCTACCAATCGGAATCAGTCGCCCTTGGTTTTCTGAAACCAAACCTGAAAAAAGTTCTCATTAATACAATTCTGGCAGATTTTGTAAACTTTAGTCAATTCCAGCTAATTTGATTTCTATTTAGTTGGCGCAGATGCCAGAGGTGAAGCACAAATGTTTTTGGTTTTGCAATCACTCTTAATGATCAGCAGGGTGTCACTGCTCTGGGGCTTAGGCCAGTTGGATGTCTCCTAGGCATTTCAGAATTAACACTGCCAAGGCAGGATTCCTGCTTTCCATCCAAACGGGATTCCTTCCTCTCTCAATAAATGGCATTTGTATCCACCTCAAGTACCACCTGCCAGTTGTTCTTTATTTTTCCTTTATCTTTGTGATCTACTAGCAAATTCTTGTCAACTCACCTCCCAAGCATATTCCAAATCCCTCCTTCAAGTCGTCCCTGTCTCTCGCTTGCACTCCTGGAAAAGGCTTCCAAGTGGGCTTTCTGTTGCCCCAATGTGTTCTGCACAGAACATTCCCAGTGGTCTCTTAACACACACATCAGAGCGGAGCCCGCTCCCTACCCAGAACTCTCCAATGGCTCCCCATTGCTTTGAAGATGAGATCCGGATTCTTTACCACACCTACAATGTCTCACGTGATGTGACACTAATTGTGTCTCCAAATCCATCTGTGCCCCTTCCTCCTCTGCTCATTTGTGCTCATCAGTGTGCTATCTGGTTCTTGAGGGCTTGTTCAAAAGTTGTTATGACACATCAAAACCAAATATCTAAAAGAATGCCTAATGGCTCAGCATGGTCTATTTTTCACCTGACATCAAGTCCACTGGAGATTTCCAAAGAACAATAATGATGATGTATTTAACCTCTTATAGATCCCTGAGAACCTCTACTTTATTTCCATGATGACTTAGCAATATCTATAGTTAGAGATGAGTGGGATACTATTGTCATTGTTGACAGAAGCCAAAAGCTGCTGCTGAAGCTGATGCAGGGTTTTAACTCACCCGAAATGATAGTGACCAGTAATCCCAAGACTGGGATGGAAGTCTCTTGTGTCTGGTTCATCGACTTTCCTTCTGTTACTTCCCACCAGTAATTAGACTGGGGCCAGAATGACTCCATCCCTATAAACTCCTCTCAGAATAAAAGATGTTCAAACATTCAACAAGCATTTTCTTGCAAGAGCTGCATGGACCAAGTACATGATGATAAGGTCCTGAATGCACAGACGCTCTCTGGACCTGTGTGGGCAGAAAGTGGTCTGCTTTCTGTACTTGGGGACAAATACTGGAGGAATTCTGTACCAATGAACACTTACAAAGAAGACTTTAATAAAGGAATGTATAGAAATCAGAGAAACGTAACCATTTTTCTTATTACAGTGAAAAATGAATTTTGCAATAGGCTTCTTAGGAATGTACCTGCATGGGACCAATGGGTGCAAACCAGCACTGCATTCTTGTACAGTTCCATACATGTGGAGACTTGCTGCTTCAAGGTTCAAGGCTTATTTCTGAAGAGCAGTAACAAAGGCAGGCAGGGGAGGGGAGGCATTCCAGGAGATACATCTGAGTGCTCACTGTCTTTCCTGCAAATAACTTGCAACTTCATGCCCTGAAAGAGATCATGTTTCTGTTTATTTAAAAACAACAACTAGACGTACATATTTGTGCGGCTAAGCATGCCTCAAGTCACGGGACAGGCCCTCACAACAAAGAATTATATGGCCCAAATATCAAGGTTTCAAATCCCTGTTTTAGAGAAATTCTTGGGTGGATTCAAATAAAACTGATACTCTTCATGGTTTTTTACCTAAAACTTGAATTTTATATGGTTAATCCTTTAGTAACGGGTAATAGGGAGCAATT
The DNA here is from genome assembly GCA_002007465.1 of Ailurus styani. Taxonomy (NCBI): domain Eukaryota; kingdom Metazoa; phylum Chordata; class Mammalia; order Carnivora; family Ailuridae; genus Ailurus; species Ailurus styani. The sequence continues at coordinate 104,204 of LNAC01001509.1, read as the reverse complement.
TTAAGATTTCATAATTTGAGTAATGGTTTCCACAGGCTATAAAAAATTGTCTTAAATGTCAATAATGACACTGTGAGAAATCCTAGTTTAAATATATAAAAGCTGCCACCCAAGCTAATACATTTTCAAATAAAATTTGTTCTATCCCCCACCGTAAAGATACATACATTACATATAAAACCCCACCAGACCAAGAGCATATATTCGTGAGCAAAATGTCTGCCGTTGGCCACTTAGAAAAGCAAACTGCTTACCATTGAGGTTGGTAAAACTTTGCCATAAATTCTCAGATTATAATTGTTTCTTTTTTCTTCATCATTAAAAACCCCAAAACAAATGAAACTATGTTGACATTGTGTATATCAACTTTAGAGTGGCTACAAATCTTAATCTCCTGAGTCAGTGACATGGGGAGCCATGGGGTTTGTAATAGGTAGATTGGCAGGCTTGCCAATTGGGACCCTCTAACTGGGCTTCCTGGGAGTTCAGTCATTAGAAGGAGAAGAGAGCCCTTCCACTCACCCCCTCCTTGCTGCAGACAAAGGGGGAAAGGCAGAGGCAGGCCGGTCCCAGTGTGCAAACAGAGGTTCTCACCCAGAATGGTGGCAGTCTGGGAAGTGGGACGAGGACAGACAGAAGAATAGAGGCTGGTCGTGCCCTTGGCTGGTCATGGTGGGAAAATGATGAGGGAGGCAGGCAAGAGGCTGTCACCAGATTATAAATCAGTGGTCTCCAGGGACTCGGAGTGACCTTGTTAGTACCTGTCTGTTCCCTCTTTCTCCACAGGGCAGTGAGGCTGAATGGGCTGCTCTGATTGGCAAGGATCTTACAAAGTACTCAGGAGGCTCCTGGTAAGCCGGCACTAGGTAAAGATAGTAAGGTCGTCAGTCTCCCGTCACCTCATCTTTACTGACCTCTATTTTAATTCCAACCAGATTTCAAATTATATCATTCCACTGTCTTTTATTTTTAAAAAACCATTTTTATTTATTTATTTGAGAGAGAGAGAGAGTGGAGGGAAGGGCAGAGGGAGAGAATCTTTAACCAAACTCCCCGCTGAGCATGGAACCCCACATGGGATTCGATCTCATGACCCATGAGATCATGAGCTGAGCTGAAACCAAGAGTCGGGCGCTTAACTGACTGAGCCACCCAGGTGCCCCTCCCCTGTATTTTGAAGACCACATGGAACAATGAAAAACACATGTTTTCGACTTAAATTCTGACTCCAGTACTGATTAACACTTTATTAAGAGTTATTGAAGCCACCCACTTAAACTCTCTGAATTTCAGCTTCTAAAATAAAATTGTAGTTTCAGAAGATTATTAAATATTCATTAAACCTTGAGTGCTTGCCCTGTGCCAGACACTGTTTCCCGGGTACTGGGAGCCACTGTCCTCATATTGTTTACAAACTAGTGAGGGGGGGTAGACACTAGTCAAATAATCATATTAATGAGTATATATTGAAGAATGAGAGGAACTCACTTGTACAGCTGTGCAGGTTTTGCACTGCTCAAATCCAGGGGGAGCTGTTTATACTATAGTCCATATGAATGGTATTCTATGAAGTCGTGCTGTATGTAACCTGGTTGAAGGCACATGGCATGGCACTCAGTCTGAGATAAGGGCTCTGAGGGAAAGGAACCTGGATCTATTAGAGAGTAAAAAACAGTTAATTAAATTAGACTGGTAAATTGGAAAACACTTCTTTAAGGAACTACTACTTAAGATGTGAAATAAGTAGTAGTTTTGTGCCTAACCTGGGCCGAGCATGTTAGAGCCACTCTAATATACTTTCATTTTGTGAACACTCTTTCTGATGAGGGCATCTCTCCTGGGTCTTATTCCCCTGGTTTGAGGTATCATTTGGTAGATTCCTGAGCAAGGTAGTCTCCAGAGGTAGGAAGGGCCTGGACCAGAGGCAGGTTATCAGAGAAGGAGTTCAAGTACAGTGTAAGTCCCACCTTTTGATGTCAGGATGGAGTTTTGGTCCCTCTAGACCACTCTCTACCCTCCTTTGTCCAACATGGACTACATCAGTGGGTCCCATTGCCCTTTGGCTTCTCGATGGTTCTGGCCAAAGGTGACCTCCTCTGCAGGAGGTAAAAAGGAGGAGAACGAGGTCAGACTACGCATTTCAGCTCCAATCCTACAAGGTTCCCTCAGGCTGGCAATGTTCCTTGACCAGTGGTCCCTGTTCTTTTCCAGATGTCCAACAATTGTGACTGTCACTTTCTGAGGTTTGTCATTGCACCTTCTTTCCAGCTGAGGGCTGGTAATAGTGCAGTGTCTTTGAGCCCTGGGTTACGGCACTTTCTTTTGCCTGTAACTTTGGAAATAGTCCCTTCACAATAAAATCTCCTGAAATTATTTCATTTTGAGAATGCCATCTGCTTTCTGTCAAGAGTCTGACTGATATAAATGCCCTTCTACTTCCTCTCTTACTTCAGGGCACTGTGTGATGGTTTTTCTAACTCTGTGGAGAATACTGGCGTGATAATATCTACATAATCAGGGAACCAGAGGAGGTGAGCTTGCTTAGCAGGACTTGAAAGAAAACTCTGCCTTGATTTGCATTATGATGAGTGAACCCAATCAAGTCTTGTCCTATCCATCACTGTGTGTTAAGAATCTACTATTGCTAGCTGCTGCGTTCATCCTAGTAGGATGGCTGGACTTTCACATCAGAGTTTTTGGAAAGCTTACAAAGAGCCTTGGAGACAAAAAGTAAGCAGACACAAAACATGTTCCTCCTCTATTGAGCTCACACGTTGGGCAATCATACCAGCTCACCAAGTCACAGAATCCCCCCCACCCCCTTCCTCCTTTACTTCCTTTCCTTATCCTTCCTGCCAGCAGAGGTCTGCAGCCTAAAATGCCAAAGTTTTATAGTAAATAAAAACCCTCTCTCTCCTCAGAATTTTCTCACGACAAGCAGAGATGTAGGAAGCCAGGAATGACGCAGACTGAGTTTCTAAATGGCAATTTAGCTTGGTTATGATCGCGAATCCAGAGCTTGTCTGACTCCCCAAAGCATCACAGGCATCTGGGTGGTGGGGGCTGTTGTCCACGGCCCCTTTTTGGTCACTGTCTCCTTCTGTCTTCTGTCACCTGTCCCTGTACTGCAAGGGTGGGGGTGGGGTGAAGTGGGGACGGATCGGTGTGCACAGCTGGAGTCCTCCTGGTGACAGCATGTGCCCCAAGGAACCCCACTGCTACTCAGGTCATTGTATCCACGGACTCGGATGAACTGATCTGATGATGACCAGACTGGGAACTTCCAGAGCAGAGGTATTTCCGGTCTCCACGACTCCTCCCCTGCACGGTGAATGTCTTCATCTCTCCCCTCTGGGTGCTTTTTGGAAACCCCCTCTCATCTTTCTTCTTTGGACTTTTTGATTAAAAACACTGTCAGCAGAGCAATTTGATGTCCAAAAGAAGATGCTTTTTGCGAGGCATTTTTCTTTTTTGAGTCATTGGAATGGGAAATTCTTTTATGCTTGAAAACCTTTCATTTTTTTCCCCCGTGAACATGAAGGGGAAGCTGACAGAATGTGTCAACTTGTCTGTTTCTGTGTCATTCCATCTGCCTTGCTTGCAATGACCACATCCCGCCTCAGATTCCACGGGCCCGGTGGGGCAGGGTGGGCACAAGGAAAGCGCTGCCCTGGGCACGAGGTGCGGACCAGCAGCCCAGGTGAGGAACCCTCGCCCTAGTGTGCCTGTTCCGCATGCAGCAACTCTAGGGATTGAAAAGTCACAGGGCAGAAAGCACTTTCAGGAGGACTGCAGGAATGCAGGGCACACCAGCCTCCCCAATCCCTTTCATTAGCACTTGTCTCCATAGCAACCCCATTCCAAGCTCATTTAAATATATGAATATCATTAATGGGTTTGAAAATCATTTTGTAGAAAGCTACTATGTGCCTGGCACCATGTTAAGCACTGTGGGTGGAATTCATAATCATGGTCCTCAGGAAGTTCAAGTCTAATTAAGAGACATACGCACACCCAGCAAGCACATGGTGCCAGGGAAGCAAAGAGAAGGGTCTCCCAATCTGAGTTTGGCCAATGAGCCAGTGTGAATCCTCCCCACGGACTACAGAGCCACCAGGAGACCAGGTAGAGGAGGGCTGGCAGGTGGATTACCTTATTCTCTTCCTCAGGGTTGCAAGGCATTAGCTTGGTAAAAAGGCATTCACCTTTTAGTCCAGTGAAACTGTCTTTGGAGGCTAACAAAAATAAGAGCCTAGGGGTGCCTGGGTGGCACAGTCGGTTAAGCATCCATCTCTTGGTTTCAGCTTAGGTCGTGATCTCAGGGTCAAGAGATTGAGCCCTACATTGGGCTCCATATTCAGCATGGAGTCTGCTTAAGACTCTCTCTTCCTTTCCCTGCCCCTTCTGTTTGTCCACGGTCTCTAAAATAAGTAAATAAATCTTAAAAAAAAATAAAAGCTTCCAGAAGCTTCCTGTGAATGTGTAGTCTGAGTGAAGACCAATATCTAAAATGGTGACTCTCTGTGTCTGAGCTTCAGGGAGGTGATGGGGTACCTGGGCTTCTGGAGCACAGAGACTGTGTTTTTTGTATTCATTGAACATTTTGGGGTGCTTGGTGCAGCATAGAAACTCAGTCGCTTAATTACGTAATGACTAAATGAGTTAGGAGTTGAGTGATTTGAGTTCTAGCTGGGTGGTTTTTGATCTATGACCTTGATCTGTGAAATGAAGGTTTGTGTTTAAAGAGCTCCAAGAATGCCTCCTGCTTTGGTATTTTCTCAGTCCATAAGATAACATAAAATAAAACAAAAATTCATCCTCTCAGGAAGGAAGGGGGCCCAGCGTGGCTGACCACCCCAGGAGGGTCTCTGAAGGGTGTGTGATACCAGCTCATGTCCTAAACTGAAATCAAATAAGCTCCAAGGCCAACGCATTTCACGGTGGAGAGTTTGAGGTTGATTGAACAGTTCAGAGATTAAATATTCAAGGTTAAAGATACATTTCCATTAAGGGGATCTATATCCCTGTTACGCTCAAGAGAACTATTTTTTTTTAGTGCTTATTGTTTAGTGTTCTTTGGAAATTAATCATTACAGTTGATTGAAAGGGGTCAAGGATGAAAATGGTATGCTGCAACCCTAGTCCACTCAAGTTTTGGACAGAGGAACTGCTTCATGGCAAAAGTGATTGATGGGGAAAAGGCAGGACCACACCCACTCATTTCCTACCCATGCCCCAGGGTCAGTAGGAAGGGCCACTCCTGAATGGAATGCTTGTGTTACACTCCAATGTTCACCCTTCAAATAGCTCACCGAAAATGCAGCCCAGAATTTTCATTTGAATCTCTGCTGACATTTGAAGAACTCTGGAAGACAAGAGCCATTTCTTAGAGGCTGTTTCCCGTTTTCTAGGTTTGGGCATGTAGGGACGTGAATTGGAAGTTTTGTCGAAAATTAGGTGATGAGCACAGTGAGAAAAACCACTCATTAGGAATCGTGCAGAAGTTGTCCCGCATGGGGACTGATACGGGACACGTCGCCATAACATGGCGTTTTCTGTCGGGGACAGAAAACATCATGCCTGGAGAGAAAGAATTGGTAGAAAAGGCTGTGAAGGGCTTTGGAAAGAACTGGGATTTGGGATCGGATTTTAATCCTGGCGGACAGGAAGGTCAAGGCATGCATCGATTTGGAGAAGAATGAAGAACACGGCCTAAAAAGCTGGCCAAATGAACTGTTTCCACCCCACAGCAAATAGTAGTGCACTTAACTGTATCCCATTCCTCCCTGGTCACCTGCAGTATTGATCCCTGAAGCTGGGTGAAGCGGAAGCCAACTAGTTTCACCTTCTGAGGGTACGAGGGCCAAGGATCTTGACAGACCATTGCAATACCAGTATATTCAGGAAAGTTCTATTTCTAAACATTCCTTGTTTTCAAGGTTTCCAGAAATGTGAGCATTTTGAAATTCTTTAAAAAAGGATGAATGAAGGTCTGAGGCTCTGTAGTGGTTAAATCCATTTCAATTTCAAGTGAATTAATTCCTCAGGATGAGAGGAAAGTTTTAGTTCTCAGATCAGGTGGTCATTAGCTAAGCTATTGTCGATCTGCTAACTTCAAACTTACTGACTTCTTTTGGGAAATGAAAATAAAAAGCAGATTTTTAGAAGAGACACCAGAATGAGTTTCATGTCCTGCCAGCCATAAAAGATGCCATTTGAACTTATGAATAATAAATAGAAGGGTTTTCACTTGCACTCAATTTTCTTGGCTATTACCAAACTTCCATACCAAACAAGTAACTATCAACTTATATGCTGGTGACCTCTCCAGACACATTGAGAAATGCAACAGGAACTCTAGATGACGTCAGGAATCATTTTTAGTGTGAAATGAGACTTCTAATTCCTTACTTATTGGGTTTTTTTACCCTTATAAAAGTCTCTAAGTGTAGAGAAATGCCGGAAAGCTTCCTGTAGGAGAGCGTGTACTGATTCAAATAAATGAAATGGACAGAGGGCGACAAAGTTCTCCTACCTGATTCGAACTGCAATTTTACACGGGGCTCTAAGGGAGGGAAGATGTGTTAGGAAAACACCTGAGACTGGTTCTGGTGATGCTTTAAATAGCTGTAAGGTCTTATCGAGTCTTCTCTCCTTATTGGAAATATTATAAAACCTACTTATAGAATTATTTTAAACATAAATAAGTAAATATAAAGGATTTTATACTATCAAATACGAGTATTTTTTTTAAAAGATTATTATTTTTTCATTTGACAGAGAGAGAGATCAGATCACAAGTAGGCAGAGAGGCAGGCAGAGAGAGAAGAGGAATCAGGCTCCCTGCTGAGCAGAGGGCCCGATACAGAGCTTGATCCCAGGACCCTGAGATCATGACCTGAGCCAAAGGCAGAGGCTTTAACCCACTGAGCCACCCAGGCGCCCTAAATACAAGTATTCTTAAATTTAAATCCAACTCTTTATAAATGAGATTGTCTACATTAAAATGTGAGGGAACAACTACGTTTTCTGAAATTGAGAGTCTGAGTCTATCAGGATACTTCTTTGATGCAGAAGTTGTCAGGAAAGAGAACACGAGGGGCGCCTGGGTGGCTCAGTGGGTTAAAGCCTCTGCCTTTGGCTCAGGTCGTGATCTCAGGGTCCTGGGATCGAGCCCCACATCGGGCTCCCTGCTCAGCAGGGAGCCTGCTTCCTCCTCTCTCTCTGCCTGCCTCTCTGCCTGCTTGTGATCGCTCTCCCTCTCTGTGTCAAATAAATAAATAAAATCTTTAAAAAAAAAAGGAAAGAGAACACGTTTCATAGGCAATATAGGCTTCTTCATTTTCTTTTATCTTTTTTTTTTGTTTCTTCATTTTAAGATTTCACCAAATGAACGAGACAGGAGCCATTATTTTTCCCTTTGCTTTGAATATAAGGGAAAGTAGCATGGTGTGAACCGTGAGCTGAAGAACCCTGGCCAGGGCTCAGGGCAGTGACCTCCTTAAACACCACCTATCAGGAATAAGGAGACAGGTCCTCACTGTAGAAGACCTCCTGGGTCAGATCTTTGTGATCGTCAGAATTCCAGGAGGATGACCAGCCCTGATATTAACCGAATTTGTACTTCTGCTTTCTTTTTTCTTTATTTTTAATATTTTATTTATTTATATGACAGATACAAAGGGGGAGAGAGAGAGCAAGCACAAGCAAGGGGGAAGGGCAGAGGCAAAGGGACAATATGACTCCCCGCTAAACAGGGAGCCTGATGTGGGGCTCAACCCCAGGACCTTGGGATCATGACCTGAGCCGAAGGCAGATGCTTAATGAACTGAGCCACCCAGACCCCCCTGTACTTCTGTTTCCAGACTATCAACCCACATCCATAAACACGTCTTTATGTTTGGAATTTTGAGCAACATTTAAAAACATGTTTTAAACTTGATTATGCAAAATTGGGCTCCTTTTATTTGGGAGAGGGACAATTCTGAAGACAAAGATTGCTGTTGATTTTGATTTTTTTTCTCTAGTGCTATTCTTTCTGGGAGCACAACCCACTTTACTGACAATGTCACATTATTCCTCACAAAAAATGGTGTCTCCTGTAATTGCCTTTCTCCCAAATGCTCCTAGAAGAAATGAGATTGGAGCCATTTGTGAGAAATTCAAGAATTCAAAGAACTTCCAAAATCAGAATGGAAAGAACTTAGGTCTTTCAGCTGGCAGGGAAAATAATCACCAGGGTCTCTGGAGGAATAGAATCAATTGTTCACCTCCCTCCAAGGCATATGTATTTGTTGAACCAAGGTATGGCCTGGGTATGCTTCGAGGACTCTCCTGAAACATAGCCCAGGCACATTTCAAAAGTAAACTAAATTTGTTGGTTTCTGACTTATGCATATCATTAGGGTCAGAGAATAATCGGGAAGGAAGCTTCTCATTTGCTAAATGAAATGTTGTTAAGTCCATCGTAAAAGATGTCAACTAAATTTATATGGGAGACAAAGAGAAAATGGGAATTGCGATCATTTAGGCATAAGCAATATTTTGTGTATATTGTCCCCATCCTTCTCAAAGGATTTTAAGAAAATTATGTAATCTTCAAGATTGAGGGCAAGAATTACTGAATCATACTTGGAAATGACCTGTGACCTAGTCCAACCTTCCTCACAAGATCACCCCTGAAAGGAGGTCGTTCCATGTCAGGGTGAACATATATGATGCCTGCATATCCAGCTCATTGGTTACCAGCTTCTGGGTTGGAAACTTCTTATATTAAGCCAGAATTTGTATTGGTATGACTTCTAGCCACTGGTCCTAACTTCTCCCTCACTCACCAATATACATTTTTTACAGCTGCTCAAGAATTTGAAGCTAGCTCTTTTATCCTTTCTCAGCAAATCTTCTTTGGAGGAATCCAAAAAGAAATTATATGTTATTTCTTCTAGTACCTTGGGCATGTTTGGTATGTGTTTGCGGAAGTCTGAAAGTCTGTTTCATTCCGTGGTTGACACCTAGACTTTCCTGTCTGTCCTGATGAGATTAGGCTGTTGGAACTAGACAAATGTGCTTTCTCAGTCAGCAGAGATAGTGAGATATCTCAGCCATAGAGTAAAAAAAAATACAGAATTGTTCCTTTCTCCTGGCTCTTCACTTTCTTAGGGCAATACACACACACACACACACACACACACACACACACACACACACATACATACACACAATATTATATAATATATAATATTAGTTCTCTGGTATCTCTCTGGTGCCTATAACTGGAATGGCTATGAAGGTTACAACCCCAGAAGTCAACTCTAGATTTCCTTGATACCTGAAGTTCAGTCAAAATTGAACTTGACCTTCCTTTCTTAGTTGATAGCAATTGAAAATGCCATTGGAGAAGCCACCGATGTCATTGATCAACTGGGACTGATTGATACTCAAATAGCCAGGGCCTGATTTTCCTGTTAGCCTTCTAGTTTCCGAGAAAAAAAAGAAATCAACAACAACAACAAAACCTGTCCTTACTGAAGGTACTGGTTGGAGTAGTTGGGATCAGAAGTGTAAGTTTGGTGTGTCACTCATCAGCAGACCGCCAGCCTCGAGTCCCCTTGCTTCACCTCACCTTTGTGGAGCGGATGTCTGCCCCGTGACAATTTTGCAGAGACCCTAATGGTTTACCCATTGTGCTGATTATTTAAGATGCACAGTATTCTTCCAATCATATTTCTGGTGGGATAAATCTCCAACTTAAGTGATGAACAGTTGGGATAATTTTTTCACATTTAGATATTTTTATCAAAAGAAAAAAGTTAACTAATGTTCTGGAAGGGACAATAAAGTCAAATTCTAAATTCAGAGCATCATTCCTTCACATTGAACTAGAAAATGGGCAAAAAAGCTAGTACCTAAAAAAAAGTCAACTTTATTGAGTAGTAAATTACAATTGATCTTTGAACAATGCACACAGTCAAAAATCCCACATGTAACTTTTGGCTCCTCCAAAACTTAGGCACATGTTATGTGTGTTATATGCTGTGTTCTTACAATAAAGTAAGCTCGAGAAAAGAAGAAAATGTTATTAAGAAAACTATAAGGAAGAGAAAATGTATTTACAGTGCTATACTATATTCATCAAAGAAAAATCCACTTATAAGTGGACCCACGTTATTCAAACCTGTGTTGCTCAAGGGTCAACTGCATATACCAGTATATACAATGAACCCATGTTATATGCACATTCCTATGAGTTTTGAAAAATGTATAGACCCATGTAATTACTGCCCCAATGAAGAAATACAACATTTCTACCATGTTAGAAAGTTCTAGACCATTTTGATGCCCCCAGTCCTTGGCCCAAAGCAAACACCAATTGGCGTTCTGCCAATTTTACATTAGATTTGTGTTATTAGAGTTTCATATAAATGGAATCACAAAGTGTGCATTGCTTTATGTCTGGCCTCTTTCACTTGGCTTGTTTTTGAGAGAGTCGTCCATGCTGTTGCATGTAGAGATATGTTGGTCATCCTTTTTATGTCTGAGTATTATTCCATTGTATGGATGGCTGACACTTTGTTCATGTATCATCTGTTGATGGGCATTTATGTAAAAGGTCTTGAGTAAATAGGTTTTCATCTGTTTTGGATAAACACCCAGGGATGGGATTATTGAATGTTATGGTAAATGTTATGTTTAACTTTATAAGAAACTGCCAAATTGTTTTCCAATGTGGTTGTAGCATTTTACATTACCACCAGCAGTATATAGAGGCTCCAAGTTTTCCACATCTTTCCAACACTGGTATAGTTAGTGTTTTTAATTTCAGCATTCAAATGGGGGTTAGAGGCATTTCACAGTGGTTTATATTTCTTTGATTACTAATGTTAATCATATTTTTGGCATATGTTGGTCATTTGCATACTTCTTGTGAAGTATCAATGTGAACATTTTGTCTTTTTTTTTTAATCGGGTATTTATCTTTAAGTTGTAATTGCTTTGGGGGCACCTGAGTGGCTCAGTCAGTTAAGCCACTGCCTTTGGCTCGGGTCATGATCCCAGGGTCCTGGGTTTGAGCCCCGCACCGGGCTCTCTGCTCAGCAGAGAGCCTGCTTCTCCCTCTCCTCTCCCTGCCTCTCTGTCTACTTGTGCTCTCGCTCTCTCTCTCTCTCGTCAAATAAATAAACAAATAAATAATTTTATAAATTTTATAATTTTATAATATAAATTATAAATAATTTTATTTAAAATTCTTTAAAAAATNTCTCTGTCTACTTGTGCTCTCGCTCTCTCTCTCTCTCGTCAAATAAATAAACAAATAAATAAAGTCTTTAAAAAACAATTGCTTTTAAAATTTTGGACATGAGTTCTATAGATGTTGTGGATGTGATTATATAAATGAGTTTTATATGCACAATAGGCATTATGCATATAAAGATAAGATGGTTTTCAACCAGTTAATGGACTATCTTTCCATTTTTAAATAGGAATCTTTTTTTTTAAGATTTTTAAAATTTATTTATATGACACAGAGAGAGGGATCACAAGTAGGCAGAGAGGCAGGCAGAGATAGAGGGGGAAGCAGGCTCCCTGCTGAGCAAAGAGCCTGATGTGGGGCTTGATCCCAGGACCCCAGATCATGACCTGAGCCGAAGGCAGAGACTTTAACCCACTGAGCCACCCAGGCACCCCTAAAAAGGAATCTTTTGAAGAACGGAAATTTTAAACTTGCTTTTTATATTTTATCTAAGATCTCTTTGCCTATCTCAAAGTCACAAATATTAGAATGTAAAATGAATATGCATGTTTAATTTCTAGTAGTCCCCCTCTGAGTAATACTGTATCACTTCACTCAAAATGTAGGAACTTTAAAACAACATGCTTTCATTTCCTCCCTCCCATCCCGTGTGTTTTTGTTTTCATATATTTTACTTCTACATATGTGATAAATTTCATAATGCATTTTTATTATTTTAAAATTAATTCTCTCCTAAGAAATTAAAAATTTTCACTTACATTTGCATACATATTTACCATTTCTGGCAGTTTTCATTCCTTTTAATAGAGCCAAGTTTTCTATATGGTGTCATTTTTCTCTGTAACTGAAGAATTTCCACTAATATTTTTTGAAGTACAGATTTTCTTTTTTTTTTTTTAAGATTTCATTTATTTATTTGACACACAGAGAGACACAGCGGTAGAGAGGGAACACAAGCAGGGGGAGTGGGAGACGGAGAAGCAGGCTTCCTGCTGAGCAGGGAGCCCAATGAGGGGCTAACCCCACGCCCCCGGGATGGAGACCTGAGCTGAAGGCAGACGCCCAATGACCGAGCCCCCAGGGGCCGGAAGTGCAGATCTTCTGGAGACAAATGACCTCACATTTGGTTTGTCTGAAAGCCTTTATTTTTCCCGCATTTTTGAATGGCATTTCACCCTGAATAGACTCCTAGTTCTTCTACTAAGGTGTGACCCCCGTACATCTGTTCTGAAAGCCCCAGCTGGTCAAGGGACTTTCCTCCAGCTGGTTGAAGAGTCACTGTCTTCTCACTTCATGTATCATTGCCAATTGTTTAGCTTATGTCTACCCAGTCACGCTTTCCTTGGCTGTGTGCAGCCCAGACTTATGCAAGCAGAGCTTGGTGTTCAGCAAAGACTCAAGGACACAGCAAGCAGACTTCTGGAGGTTTTTTCCATCGCACCCTCCTCTCTAGAACGTTTTCTTGCATTTTCCAGCTGCCTCATCTTCCCTGGACTCTAATCTCTTTCTCAATTTAGAATGATCTCCTTGCTCAGCTTATTTTTCCTTCTCTGCACTATGGTCCAAAATATGCTTCTGGACAGAAACCTGGGATGATTGTAGGATTTTCCTTGCTATTTTCTCTTTGTGGCTCATAGATGGGCCTGTATGCAAAATTACATTATGGCTCCAATAGGGTCTGAAATGAAATTCCGGCCACATGCAACTAGAAAACTGGACAAAATCTATAAAACATTTGTTTATCAATATTGGAAAATTGGTAGCTGAAGACTATGATCTCAGAGAGAAGGGGAATGATAGTCATGCTGATGTAATGTGGGCCAGGAGCGAATGGTCTGAAAAAGAATTCTTGAAATGTCTTTGGTGCAAAAAAGATGATTTCATTAAAGCCCAGGGACAGGACCCGCGGGCAGAATGAGCTGCACTGGGTTATGTGCAGGGACTGATCTTACTCTTTCAAGTTGGGAGGGGGTTAGGGAGTGCGTGAGTTTCTTTTTTTTTTTTTTAAGATTTTTTTATTTCTTTATTTGACAGAGAGAGAGAGGGAGAGCACAAGTAGGCAGAGCAGCAGGGAGAGGGAGAAGCAGGCTCTCCACTGAGCTGGGAGCCTGATGTGGGGCTCGATCCCAGCACCCTGGGATCATGACCTGAGCCAAAGGCAGCACCTTAACCCACTGAGCCACCCAGGCACTCCCGGAGAGTGTGAGTTTCTAAGGAATTTGGAAACAAGGTTTTCAAGACCTTGAGGGTTTAGTTGCTGTTAAGATAAGGTCATTTACTACTGTCTAGTAAAACCTTAGTCATGAGACCCTTCAGATGTGTATCAGTGGGCCATATGTCTGGAGGATGATTGCTAACATATCTTGGTGGAAGGTAGAGATAAATGAAGTTGCAAAGAAAAGAATTTTTATATGTTAAAGAAGACTTACAGGATCCGGAGGTTGGGCTGATGTCCAGCTAGGGTTGCCTTTTGCCTCTAGCAAAGCATTAATACTGAAGCAGCTAAGCATCTTGAAGGGGTCACTCTGCCTGTCTCAAGTACTTGTCAATGGGTTGCAAGTTGTAAGGTAATTTAGTTTTTTCTACATTTTTTTTTGTCTTTGTTCTCCACACTATTTCCACTATCCCGCAATATTTTTCCAGAACTCTTTCTATCTTATAATTTTTTTGTATACACTCATCAAAGCTGTAAGGAGTAGGAAAAACAAGGTTTCTTCCTTTGACTCACTATCTTTCTCAGGTGTTTATAGGCTCATTTGTCTTTTGGCCAATATTTTATATTGGACATTTTTAATAGATTGATGGTTGCAATTCAGGTTTTAAAACCTGAAGTTTGAAGATTCATACCATATTTAAAGTATAGTGTGGAATAAGAGTTGGGAAAAGTCATCGATGTCAAAATGAGGGATTCTTTGGGCTGGTTATTGGATTCCACATTCCTTGCAGAGTGCCTTTTGTGAATTCATCCATTCTTTGTCTTCTGTCTTTGAATCTGTCATAACACGTAAGTAAGCACTACTATCATTTTTAATCCGAAAGGACAGCAGTTTAAAACATATTATTCCACTGAAAGTCTGAAATAAAAGAATTGTTTATTGGAAAGTTAGCAAGTAAATACTGTTTTTTGAGGACGCCACCTCCCTTTTGCTCTGGGTTCCTGGCATTTCACTTTTCTTGACTCTCCATGCCCGGTAAACATTAGGAATGAGAAGGACAATACATCATGAACTTCTGGAGAAGTAAAGAAATTTAGGTCTCTGTGAACATACCAGAGCTACTTGGTCACTGGATCTTCTCCACTGTGGGTTTAGGAAGGAATCTGGATCTGGTGAGATCATTTGAGTTTTTTCACTTCCCTGTGTTGGTTGAGTGGCTAACATAATCAAGAAACCCATCAATTCTCAGCTCTATGGATTTCTGGAGATTGACTTAACCCAAAAGAACCATGTTCACCTGGGATGGGTAACTTTGTAACAAGACAGAAGACCTTATGGTCTTGATAACTTGGTAACTCCTTGTTTCCCTAAATGTGCAAGCCTATTTCAAATCCCTTATGTACAGGCCTATCCCTTCTCCAAACCAAACTTTCCACACGTTTTCTCTTCCTGGGATGGCCTCCCCAACTCTGTCCTCCAGGACAATTCCAGGCACTATGTAAATTTCAATTCAAATGCTTCTCTATAAAATCTTATCTTCCTTTATCAAGTAAATATATTTGCCACTTTTGCTATGCTTCCTATATATTCAGTACAATAGTTAATCTAAATTATACGTAGTTATTCACTTTCATGCTGCTCTCCACACCAGACTGATTTCCTTGAGTCCAGGGCCATATGACATATATGTCTTTAATCCTGAGGGCCTATCAAAATTCAGCCTCTGATGCTTAGGCATCCATATAGTCTTTCTAGACATGTAGGGTTGTTCTTCAAAGTGTGTGCCATTTCTTTCTATTCTCTTGCCACCTGTGGGTCTTAAATGGTTACTGGAATGTTCTTCTCTCAGCCTAGCGTATTTTGGACAGTAAAGCTGCCCCTCTGATCTGCATTAAGAAGAAAGAGTAGTCACAAATTACTTTGTGTTTGCATTAGATGACTAATTTACATTTGAAATATAATCAGTCGAATTACTGAGACTAAATGCATAGCATTTATTCATGAAGTCACAATAAGTCTTCCCAAGTTACGGAAATCATTGAGAACAAGATACGTGGTTCATTTTAGATTTCCTTTGTTTCACTTTGCAGAATCCTAAATGTGGGAGGAAGTCATGGAGAGGACGTGACCGGAGGTTGAGCCCCAAGCTGGCCCGGGGCAATCAGGGCTCCTCACGGCTCCCCTGTCCTTGGACTGTAGTCACTCCCCTTCAGAGAGTGGGAGCCATTTTCAAGGAAGATGCCTTGGGAGAGGAATGTGCTGCTGAGCCCTTCGGGGAAGTTTACGTGACTCGACCCAGTTAAGGCTTCTGTAGAAACATTTAAAATTCTCGTGCAAGGTGAAGGGATCATCTCATTTTGTGGCCCCCAAGACCAGCCTCCCATGTAAGTCCCCTTGCTTACTAAGGCTGCCGCCGACCACCCTGGAATGGTATGCCTCTTTCTTCGGTTTCTCCTTGCCCTCCGGGGGCCAGTTTGGAATTTTACCTGGGAAGCTCCTAAGGGTGAAACTTACACTAAAATAACAATGATGGCCTTCTCTCCCTGCATTCACACCAGCTCTTACACTTTCAAAGGCCCCTTGGGGTATACTTTCAAGTCACAAGATACTTTGTTGCAGACAGCGAGCCTGGAACCTGTGAACACAAAGAATAATGATGCAAGTTCTCTGCCCCTTAGAAGTCTTAGATGGTAAAATACCACATGATAGCTTATAAAAGGCACTCACACATGTGTACACGTACCCACACACATAGATACACAGTAGGAACTCAGATGAGAGGGAAATACTGTCTCTCTACATTTGATGTCTATTCACATCGATCCCTTCTCCTAATCCTGGTAATCTTGAGAGGCAGCTGTATCGATTAGGTTCATGTTCAGTAGTGAATGAGTTATCCCCACATTAGAGGCTTAAGCAGGATATGTATTTATTTCGTTTCTAAGTAAAAGAAGTCAGGAAGTCGGTAGTCCAAGGCTAATAGTCACAGAGGAGGCTGGATCCTTCCAGCTTTTTTCCATGGAATCTCTAGAATGCAACCCTCATATCATCGGCAAGTTTCTTGGTGCATGAGCTCGGAGGAGGGAGTGGACAGTCTCCCTTTCAGGAGACTTGCGGAAGGCTCATGCAGTATTTTACTTTGGTATGAAATCCACAGTCTGCATACCGTCGGGCCTTGCAGGTGAGGAGGTGCAGGCTCAGGGAATAATGTGCAGGTGCATGGGGTATACCGTCGGAACTTGCAGGTGAGGAGGTGCAGGCTCAGGGAATGATGTGCAGGTGCATGGGGTTAGAAGGCTTAACTTCTCGGGCCATTCAGTCTTTTACTAAAGAGGAGACTTGGAGCAAATTGCTCACCTCTGTGCAGCTAGTCTTCCCACTGGGAAGAATTGGCATGAGAGAGACTTTGGAGAGATACGGGAGAGATTCTCCTGCATGAGAGACACTTTGTAACGATCACATGACCAAGCTCAAGCGGAAACAGCTGCAAACTCTGAAAAGCCATACTCCTTAGTTCTCGCCAGACCTGAAATTGTGCTTACGTCATCACCATCCCAAGAGTCAGACACTGAAATCTAAGGTGGCGCTTAATGTTTTCAAAAGCCAGCAGAGAGAGGATCGTGAAAGACTTTTGGCTGGCCAGCCACTTCCTTTGACAGATGTGTGCATTGGCTGCCCCCTTGCCCTTCAGAGCTCCTATCCGCTGTTTCACCAGGAAGATCAAAGCATGCCTGTTTCCGGGGATGCTGCTGGGAGCGAGGAAGCCGAATCCAGCTTCATTCTAGCGTGGGTTCCCAATGAGCCGAACCGAGATAACTCTGGAATGCTGGGACCAGACAGGCCAGAGGAGCAGGGCATCTGGCTAACTCCGCCACCTGGTGGGAACAGCCCTGGAGCAGGGACATTGGATTCCTCAGCAGCAATGGTCCTGTCCTGTGCCCCAACCTCAGAATGGTGAGTGTCTATGAGAGCCCTGCCCGGGGATGCGGACTTGACAAGAGGCAGCTAGCCTTCTGGGGACTTCATTTCCTTTAGTTGGACATAACCATTTCTCCTTGACTTAAAGCTTATAAGTTTCTTCAACGTTACTGCGGATTTTTTGTTTCATTTTGTTGTTTTTACTGATTTAATGTTTCACTTTTCTGATAAAGTAGGTTCAGAGTAAAGTAAGTGCCAATAATTCCGTTCTATCGGGGTGAAATTGAGGTAGAGAAAGAAATAGCAAATGATCCTTAAGAGGATGGGATGTGCATGATTCGGGCTGTGGTTCTTACCAGTTCTGGGTTCTTGAGTACATTATTTAGAATTTCTGAACTTTGATTTCCTCATCTGTAAAATGGGGCTAATATTATGGGCCTCTCATGCATGACTCCTAACTGAAGTCTAGTGCTTCTTTTTTTTTTTTTAAGATTTCATTTCTTTATTTGAGGGAATAAGAAAGAAAGCATGCATGTGAGCAGAGCAAGGGGAGCAGGGGGGAGGGAGGAGAGGGGGAGAAAATCCCAGGCAGATTCTGTGTCAATCAGGGAGCAGGACGTGGGGTTCGATTTCAGGACCCGGTGTTCATGACCTGAGCTGAAATCAAGAGTCGGGCACCTAACCGACTGAGCCACCCTGGCGCCCCCTACTGCTCTTTCTACTTCATGGCAGTGCCCTCCTGACGCCTTGCTGTGGCCATAGTCAAAACATAGGCTGCCTGCCATCCACCCCCCTCTTTCTCTGGCTGGTAGGTAGGAAGAGAGAAACAGGAATCGGCTTCCATCATGGATGGGCGATAGTCAGAGCTCTTAGTGCAGAAAAACAAGAAAAGATTACTTCACCCTCAATTTACAGCTGGAGAAACGGAGACCCCAGAGGGGAGATGGACTTTCTGGAAATCAACAGCTTTGCTTTTATTTTAGTGATTTTTTTTAAACCTTTCGGGATTGCAGCAAAGTCCAAGTATTTATGGATTTTTCTGTTCCGCCTTGTCCGGTCTCATATGCAAAGGGCAACGTTTGGCACAGAAGGAAAGTAAAACCCAATTATGGCTGTCTGCAGGAGCTGGCACAGTTAGAATTTTAATATACACTTAATAGTGGTTTTATGACTCTCCGTTTACAGCAGGCTGGCTTCTCCTGCATGTCACTAATGAAATGTATTACTCTGGTTCATCACGGATAGAATGGGTCAATGAATATTGTAGTACTCTGAAGGAGAAAAACTGCTGTTCAAATGCTTCGTATGAAATGTCTTTGGTCTTATTGGTCGTATTGCTACTTTGATTCTGCAAATTTTCAGCTTTGTAACCAGAATTATTCCTTGAAATGTCATTTTTGTCCACCATTCAGAAAATTAGCTTTTGATGGGGCAGGAGAAAGAAGGAGGTGGTCTGGTCCTATAGGAGAGGTTCTCCTGAAAGCGTTCTAGTAATATAGCCCTGCGTAGGACCTTAAATATCTCCAGTACACCTGCCTGAAATTTTAGATAAGGAAAATAAGGCCTAGAGACAGACAGAAGTAACTTCCTCAAGGTCCCATAATCAGATGGTGCCAAAACAGGGAACCGAGTGCCTTGATTTGGAAGACAATACACAGAGCTCATATAAAATTTGTCTTTGTTCTTTAGAATCATGGGACGAAGTAGAGAGTTTAGGTAACACATCACCTGCCTATTTAAATTCAGAGGAATAAGTCCACAGACAGAAAATTAAAGCAAAGCAAAAAAAAAAAAATGCTGCCCGGTAAATACTTTCAAACAGAACACGAACTATATTGTTTGTTCTTTGAAAGCAGCCATTTTTACCTTTATAACATTTAGTTGAGCACTTAGAAAATATGCGAGGGATTAATTAATTAATTAAAAAACATACTTTATTTATTTATTTGACACACAGAGAGAGATCACAAGTAGGCAGAGAGGCAGGCAGAGAGGAAGAAACAGGCTCCCTGCTGAGCGGGAAGCCCTATGCAGGGCTTGATCCCAGGACCCTGAGATCATGGCCTGAGTCGAAGGCAGAGGCTTAACCCACTGAGCCACCCAGGTGCCCTAAATACAAGTATTCTTAAGTTTAAATCCAACTCTTTACAAATTAGATTGTCTACATTAAAATGTTGCTTTAACCCACTGAGCCACCCAGGCACTCCCGAGTGATCGATTAATTTAAAAAGTTCTGAGATGAGCTAAGACATTTCATATCTTGGGTAATGATTGTCTTTTTGGTTCTCTGAGCAATCAGAGAGAGGGGGAGAGGGTACTGTGTGTCTGCTTATCCTTATCAGGCCTCTAGATCATGGTGCCAATTTCTGCTCTTCTTTACTGAGAGCTCAAATAGTCATGCATGCAACTCATGTTATGGAAGTGTAATTCCTGGAAGGGGTAAAGCTGGCCTTGCTGGACCCTGGCGATGTTGTATATGTTAGGCATTTCTTCTTCCCTGTGAGCCAATTACCAGGCCAAGGGCAGTGATTCAGCCAATGCTCAAAGGTTCTGGGTTCGTGGTAGTGCCCAATAGAGCAGCATGGTGTCTTGGGAGCCAGGACAGAAGATTCTAGCCCTCCAGAGGTTCTGTGGTTTGCTGAAAGTGCCTGTAGGAGGAGGCCACTCCATGAAAAGACTTCAAGGGATGCCTTGAACTGGGAAGAAAGATTTCTGGTGATGCTGGTACAGAACTGGGCTCCACAGTGGGTGTCTCCCTTGTACCTCAAAGATGTGGGTTTGATCCTGTCTGTCCCCTCGGGTTGCTGCAAAGTCAGAAGACAGTCTGTTCCAAAGACAGCCCCTGCCAAAGAAACAATCTCTGTGTTGCTCCTGTTCTTCAGACAGACTGGTTTGATAATAATTTAGCAGAAATCATATTAATAAGAACAGCCACATATATAGTAATAAAAAGAAACATTAATCAAATGACTGATTTTCAGATACTTTACAAATATTGTATTGTCTAAGCTTTATTTAGCCTTCAGAGGGACGTATCATTCAGCCCATTTCACAGATGTGGACATTGAGACTCAGAATTGTAGACCAAGTTGCTCAGGGTCACATAAGCTAAACAAGCCCCTAAGGAGAAATTTCTGTACTTGAAACAATTCCTCTCTGACCCTAAAGTCAGTGTTCTTTTTATAGCATTGTATATTGCACATTTATTTGTAGTTTATAAATCAGATTCAATTCTACTAGCTTATTTAACTTTTGAAACAAACTTGTGACCTCATTTTTATTTTGATCCTTATTTTACATAGTGCCCAAATTTATATTTCTAGGCAGTGGCAGGGCTGGGATTTAAATCTAAGTCTCTCTGCCATCAGAAAAAAAAAAAAAAAAGGAAGGATGGGTTTTTAAGGTAGCTTGATACTATAATGACCTGGGATTCTGAGAATGCCTGCATCATGCCTGGATCACCACCACTGTCCCCATGGGGTCCTGAGGGACACATACTCACAGGGAGTTAGGAAAACAGACATGAAGAGCACCTTCTTATTAGCTGAGATTTGGCACAAAAACCCAATGCAAAGTATTCTGATAAAACTATCCGAAGCATGTGGAACGCTCTTTGGTAAAGTACTGTGGACCTCGGTCCACAGCTGACCATGACACCATCTACTCTTTTTCGTTGCTTTGCTCAACAGGCATCATGGATTTTGCCCTGATGGGATCCTTTGAGTGAAAGGATCTTCAAAAATGAATCAGAGAGGGAGATAGACCATAAGAGACTCTTAACTGTAGGGAACAAATTGAGGGTTGCTGGAGGGGAGGTGGTTGGGGGGATGGGGTAACAAGATGATGGGCATTAAGGAGGGCAGGTGATGTAATGAGCACTGTGTGTTACATGCAACAGATGAATCACTGACCTCTACCTGGGAAACGGATAATATAGTATACGTTAATTAAATTTAAATAAAAGAAAATTTAAAATAAATAAACTAAAAAAACAAAAGGGGGAATCAAAGAGCTACAACCAACCCTGACTGATAATGCACACTCACCTGCAATTGTTAGTGTAGCTTCCATCAGGGTAGGAAAAGGAGCCGAAGAAGGTGGGGGAAGAAAATTTGTTTCCCTTCATTCCTATTGGTCTTTGAAGGGCAAATTCCCATATTGCTTCTTCCTACTTCAAACGCCCAGAATTGTTGGGTCTGACCCTTGTCTGCCTTTCTTCTCCCAACCAGCTCTTTTCCTGATTTGTCAGATTACCAGGACTCCTCACTTGTCCCCTTCTCATCTGTTGGATTTTTTTTTTTTGTCATTCTTTCAGAATACCAGAAACTCAGGGGTTTTTTCTCCCTAGGCTTGGCTGTTGGTCCTTTTGTTTCTTGGAGGGCCACAGTTCTCTGTTGTTAATAAGTGACACAAAGGGTACATGCATCCACCCAATCATGTAATCCTAAAGTAAAAATGTAACATTGAGTACCTTCTAGGTGTCTAATTTTGCTAGTGTGAGAATGATGCACTCTATTGGTGGAATCAAATAAAGAATATTTACTGGGGTAACAGCTGGGTATGGAATTAATCTCAGTATCAGGATTGATAAAGAAGCAGGCACAGGGAGTTTTATATAAATTATGTAAGTGACCACAAACTTCAACTCAGACTGGACTCTAGCATCAGCCATGTACTCATGTTTATCCTACATGCAAATGAAATTATTGGTGGTCAGGTTCTGTTGTAATTCAGCTGTGCTAACTAGACATGTGTAAGATGAATATTTAAACAGGACATTAAGCAGGCACTTGATGTTCAGGGAGTGTTTATGAGAAAGCAGATGAATTCTGGCATGGATGCTAAGCTGCCTGAATTTTCAACTTGGACTTGCCACTACCAAACATTGTGAGCCTGGGATAATTCCCCTCTCTGGGGTTTCAGTGTTTCCATAGAAAGATGAGAAGAAGACAGCTCCTAAATGCTATAAAGATACAGAATTTTGTGATGTAAGGTTTACTTCTAAAGGAGGCCCAGCAGATTGCCTAAAAAGCCTTTGTTTTCCTTATCTCTGAAAGTCCAATTTCAGCTCCCTTGTCAAGCCTTAGCTTAAATAGCATCTCCTCTCTGGAGCCTATCCTGATTCCCCTGATAGACTCCTCCTGTCTCGCCACCCCCAGTGCATTTCAATGAGCTTAGTTTGTGCAACTTAATACTTCATACTTTGTATTATTACTATTATTGGTGATGGTACCCTACTTTTCTATTAAACTTGTAGAAATCCTTCATAGCCAAAGCCGGGTAGACATTTAATCCATTTCTGTATCTCTCATGGTTCTTAGCATAGTGACTGGCACAGAGTGAATAGTCATTAATTGTTGCATGTGATTAAATAGATCAGTGACTGTCAGACTGGCTGGATAAATGAATGAATTGCACATAAATGAAGAAATAGATGAATGAATGTGTGTGGAGAAGGGAATGGACTGATACAATGTCTGCAAACCCAATATTTTTTGATATAAGAGGTCTCACTCTGTGTGAGGCACATTGTGCCAAATACCCCTCATACGTGATCTCAGTAAGCCTTCCAGCAATAGATATGGTTGGTATTGTCATTCTCATTTTAAAGATGAAGAAACTGAAATTTAGAAAAAAAACTAAGGAATTTACCTTAAGATTGGGAACCCAAGGGTGTCTGCTACAGAGACCATGGGTCTAGACCTTGGACTATAGTCAGCCATCTTCAGGGGGTGAGTCAGAGAGCAAGGAAAGGTATTTACAAAGATGCAGTTATAACATCAACTATCAGAAATCTGAAAGCTGAGTCATCTCTTCCATAATTGTCATTTGTGTTTCCTTTCCTTTTGGAGTCTCATAAAACATGCCGATTTTATTTTCAAACAATTGGTGGCTATTCCTTTTCAATTTAGACCACAGAAGAATTTTAGGCTCATTGGCTAACAGCCCATCATGCTGGCCCAGTGTCAATTTTGGTGTTCATTTTGTTTGCATTTTAGACTGAACATTCTATGCAATTACATATGGTCTCATCACCATTATATTTAGAAGTTCCAGAATTATCCTCTGTTTTAGTAAGATGGGCCTAAAAGATCCATTGTGGTGAGACTTGTATCAGCTCAACTTGAAAACATTTCCCTTATGGTCCCTAGACTATGGGGCTATGTAGTTTTCTTGATGGTTAAATTTGTTTTGGATGCTGAGTGTTAATGTGACATGAATTCAGGATTTAGGATAATTAACCAAGGATATCTATGACTCGCCATTGGCCTAAATCATATTTTGTAGTTAGGTACAAAGGACATAACTGTGTACAGATAATTTACTTTTATTTTTTCAATTGAAAAAAATTGACTTAATTTTTTAGAGTTTTAAAATTGAGTGGAAAGTACGACTTGTTCCCAGATATCTCATATCCCACATATATAGTCTTACCCACTATCAACGTTGCCTCCAGCTTGGTAAATGGTTACAGTTGTGAGCCTGCATGGACATGTCATTATCCCTCAAAGTTTATACTTTACAATAAGCTTCACTGTTAATGTTGTACACTCTATGGATTTTGACAAAAGTTTAATATGTATCCAGCAAGATAGTATCATACAAAATAGTTTCACAGGTCCAAAAATCTTCTGAGATTTTTATTCAACCCCTCCTCTCCCCAAACCCTGGCAACCACTGGTCTTTCTACTGTCTCCATAGTTTTGTCTTTTCTAAAATGTCATATAGTTGGAATCATACAGTACACAGTCTTTATAGATTGACTTCTTTCACTTAGTAATATGCATTTAAGATTCCTCCATGTCTTTTTTTTTTAAGAGGGGTGGATGGGAAGGGCAGAAGGAGAGGGAGAGACAGAACCCCAAGCAGACCCTATACCCAGTGCAGGGCCTAAGGTGGAACTCAATCTCATGACCTTGAGATCATGACCTGAGCCAGAACCAAGAGTCAGATACTCAACTGACTGAGGCATCCAGATGCCCCTAAGACTCCTCCATGTCTTTTAATGGCTTGATTGCTCTGTATGTATTTTTGGGGGGCATGAATAATATTGTGTAGACATACCACAGTTTACTTATCCACTCAACTACTGAAGGACATCCAGGTTGCTTCCAAATTTTAGCAATTATGAATAAAGCTGGTATAAATATCTGTGTGCAGACTTTTGTGAAGACATGTATTTTTAATTTATTTGGGTAAATAACAAAGAGGGCAAAGATTAGATCTGAAGGTAAGAGTATGTTTGGTTTTGGACGTGTTGGTTGGCAATCTAAGGAGCTGTCTGAGTGAGATCTGAAACTGGCCTTTGTATGTGGAGGACAAGGAGAGGCAGAAGGAAGAGGCAGGCCACTCCAGATGGATAATTGGCAGGTTTAATAAGCAATGGATCTTACATCTGAGGCCTGTCTTGGGTGGCTACAAGATGAGAAGGTCTCCACACCCACCTGCCAGAATCCCTTAACAGGGTTTAGTCACATACACTGTCCAAAGCTCTCAACAACACATTGATCTCTCAAGGCTGTGTCCTTGAAATTGGTTCCCACTATGAGAACTGTGGGTAGAACATACATTCTAAGCGCAGTGGAGGGGATGGGAACCCCCCAGCTGTCTGCTCTAGCTCTCCTGTCAACCGTCGGTCATGTTTTCTTTATAACTTCCTCCAAAATAAGAAACTGCCGAACTGTTTTTCAAATTGGCTACTCTGTTGTGCCTTTTCACAGCAATGAATGAATGAGAGCTGCTGTTGCTCTGCATTGTTGTCAGCAGTTAGTGTTGTCAGTGTTCTGGATTTTGGCCATTCTAAAAGCTATGTAGTAGTATCTAATTATTGTAATTTGCATTACCCTAATGATATATGTGCAGAGCATTTTTTCATATACTTACTTGTCATTTGCACATCTTTGGGAAGGTATCTGTTCAGGTCTTCTTGAGCTTTAAGAATTTTTTGTATATTTTGAGTAACAGTTTTTTTTAATCAGAAATGTCTTTTGCAATTATTTTCTCCCAGTCTACAGCTTGATTTCTTATTCTCTTAATAGTGTCTTTTGCAGAGCAGAAGTTTTGTACTTTAATGAAGTTCAGCTTTATCACTTATTTCTTTCATGGATCATGGCTTTGGTGTTATAGCTAAAAAGTCATCGCCATATCCAAGGTCATCTAGATGTTCTCTCATGTTTTCTTCTAGGGGTTTTATAATTTTATGTTTTACGTTTAGGCCTATAATGCATTTTGAGTTAATTTTTGTGAAGGAGTAAGTTTGTGTGGATTATTTTTTTTTCACGTGGGTGGCCCATTGTTCCACTGCCATTTGTTGAAAAGGCTGTCTTTGCTCCATTGTATTGCCTTTTCTCCTTCATCAAAGATTGGTTGATTATATTTATGTAGATCTATTTTGTTTACTGATCTACTTATTTTTTCATCACTACCACACTTTTTTGATTATTATAGCTCCATAGTAAGTCAGATGGTATCAGATCTTTAACTCTGTTCAAGTTAGGAGGAATCAACATCTTGACAATAGTAAATTTTCCTAATGTGAACTTGGAATATCTCTGCTTATTTATTTTTTCTTTCATTTCTTTCAACAGAGTTTCATAGTTTTCCTCATATAGATCTTATATATTTTGTTAGGTTTATACTATTAAGTATAGTAATTTTGGGGGATGCTAAAGTAGGTGGTATTGTTTTTAATTTCAAATTCCAATTGTTCATTGTTGGTATATAGAAAAGGGGATTGACTTTTGTATTGTAACCTAGTGTATTGCAACCTTTCTATAATCACTTGTTAGTTTCAGGAGTTTTTATGTTGATTCTTTGGGATTTTCTACATGGATAATAATGTCATCTGGAAACAATGAGAGCTTTATGTCTCCTTTCCCAATCTGTATACCATTTATTTCCTTCTCTTTTCTTACTGAATTAGTTAGGACTTTTAGTACAATTGAAAAAGGAGAAAAGACATTCTTCACATCTTAGAAGGAAAGCTTTTAGTTTCTCACCATTAAGAATTATGTTAACTGTAGATACTTGGTTTTTTTTAGAGACTCATTGTCAAGGTAAGTTCCCTTCTCTCCCTAATTTGCTGAACATTTTTATCATGAATGGGTGTTGGATTTTGTAAAATGCCTTTTCTATATCTATTCATATAATTATGTGATTTTTATTCTTTAGCCTATTGATGTGATTGATTATATTGGTTGATTCTCAAGTGTTGAGCCAGTTTTGCATACCTGGGATAAATCCCATTTGTTTTTGGTGTATAATTCTTTTTATATACTGTTGGATTTAATTTGCTAATATTTTGTTGAGGAATTTGCATCTTATCATTTACTTATATTGCATCAGTTATCCTGCAATTCAAATCAAGTAAAAACAGTCTGTTGTTGAATCCAGTGAAAATGTCACAAAAATATTTTTATACAGAATACAGGATAATGGAAAAGAAAACTCATATTTATTGATTATCCTTCTAACTATCTTGCTTAATTTAATTGTCATATGTCATGTGGAAATAAATGTTACTATTTCCATTCTTCAGGTGAGAAAATAATTTTCTCTTCATTTAATCCTTAACACATTTTATTTATTTAAGATTTTATTTATTTATTTGAAATAGAGAGAGAGAGAAAGAGAGAGAGAGAGAGAGAGATCATGAGGAGGGGTAGGGGAAGAGGAGGACTCCCCCAAGGAGCAGGGAGCCTGATACAGATCTCAATCCCAGGACACCGGGATCATGACCTGAACCGAAGGCGAAGGCAGATGCTTAATCGACTGAGTCACCCAGATGCCCCTCCCCAATGCATTTTATCTGTATACAGCATAAATTGTGGAAAGGGATAAACTCAGTTCCATTACCCATCCAATAAGTAGCTGAGCCAAGACTTGAACTCAGATCTCCCTGATTACAAAATCCATGTTCTTTCCCCTATGGCATATGAAGGTCAGCTTACTTTAAGCTGATGAGTTCCATTATCCTTAGAAGTAATTCTAAAGTGGGAGGAAGCCATAAGAACTTATAATTTATCAAATAAAAGAGGCAAGGCTCTGCCTGTGCTTAGTCCTTTTTGGGGATTCAGGTCATCTGGATAGTCTGAAGGCTTCCTAGAAAGAGGATGCATAAAAACAATGTCTCCCACCCTAGGTGATTCCCCATCTAGGGTCAAGAATTTGTAATCTGACCATCACTGATCCAGAGGTCCAGTCATAAATACAACCTTTCATGTGGCCTCAAGAATCCTGTCAGTCTTCCAGCTGGACTCTGGAAGTGGGTGTCTTAATGTGTCAAGGATGAACCATGGACACCCAAGTAGTCTTCAGCATGGATCTGTAGGTGGCTAAGGTCTCTGTTCATAAGGCTGGTTATCTGCCTCTGGTCCCTTTCTTAATTATAAATAGATACCAACTATAAGTGCTGGCCATATACAAATAGATACCATCAACCCTACAATGGAGCCCTGATGTCTAGCCAAATGCTTGTCAGTCCTTTATCCCTGGTTAGGGTCTCACTCAATCCCCCTTGGCTACTACTCAGAGCCATGTTATATATGGATAGATTTCCCAGAATAATGGGCAACAACAATCCAACTCCGGAGCATCTGCCCAAAGTCCAGATTTCTGGCTACTATTTTCAGCCTGCCCGAGCTAAGGAAGAATGGAGATTGTGACTACCACTCTTCCCACAATCCCATTGCCATCTGAACCTCCCAGCTTCTCTTTCCAGAACTGGGATTCATAGTAAGTTCCTCCTTAGTTCAGGTCTTCTCCATATTCTTGTGCACCCATCAAGCATCAAACCTATGTCAGGATATTATAAATATTTATGCAGGAGGTACCACAGTGTCCTGTTCTTTGATATTACCTCTCCTATTCAGAACTGCCAAGAACCAGTCCTGGCCAGGTTGTACTGATCAAGATGACAGTATTATGACAATTTTCCCATTAATACTTTCCAAAGTAGCTATCTCAGGCTTGGGAAGGCTAAGGTTTCTGATAAGCGCAGATATGCTGTATTTAAATGATTGCATAAACAGATTTGATTGGGGGAAGATTACTTCACTAATCCTACAAAGTAGTAGAACTGTGTTAGTTTAAGAGCACTGCAACACCATTGCCAAACTTGTTGAGGCTTATCCTAAGACGAGACAGTCCTTTGCTTTGAGTAATGTATGCAGCTGTACAAACATGCCTCAGATCCATTTGTTTCTTTAATCCAATTGGATTCCACTGGGACATGCTTCCATAGTTATACTTCTGTGATTCATGGTCATAATGATAAGCCTTCTACAATCCTGAAGCTTAAAGGGCCTTGGCACCCTGGCGTGGGGAACTCATCAGGTTTGCTGGAAACAGGGTTCATCCTAGCATCAGAAACTTTATCCTGAAGACATGTGGCAGCAAATCACAAAGTTGGTCTGTTCCTCCTCTCTTTCTCCATCTCTCTCCATATTGTCTTTGGAAAATTGATGAACACATAGCCTATTGAATTAAAGCTAATTTTAGTTCCAAAGCCATTAAGAAATAAGATCCTGGAGGGAATTTTAAGTAATTTCATTTCAGCTGATTAAGGTATTTAGATACAATGCATCACATTTAATGTTTGGAAACATTGTCAAAGTCAAAAGCACGCTAAGTATATTGTGTCTTAGGACCTAACAAATTGGTGGTGGTATCTATTTAAAATTTTTGATAACTCAGTAAAAAATTCTTTGAAAGCTTTCCTAATTCTCTAGTCATAAGGGTAAGTTCTAGAGTCCCAAGGCACCTGTGGGATAGATTGCCATCCATCGAAGATAAGTTTGCCTATGGCTATTTTTACAGTTTGCTCTGGACTTAGACCTAGTCTTGTTTCTAAACCTGTTCCAGTTGCCATTTGAATTTAGTTTTATTCAGTGACTTATATTCCCTATATTTCAAGAATGATCTAGCCGTATACATCAAGTTCATTACCAGCCTATCCCATGTAACAGGGAGTAAAGAGGCCCTCAATAAAAGATGTTAATTCCACTATACAAAAATAATATCATGACCAGAGTTCCATAATCAGGCACTTCACAAATTATCACTAGCTACTTTTTACATGCCAACCCTATGCAAAGAAGACCAGATCAATATTGTTATCCTTGGGGTGTGAGATACACAACAAAGACAGAATATTTCTTAAATTCTCCCTATGTGTTACACATTTCATTAAATGCTGGACATGGGCTTATTCATTTAATCCTGAAGAATAGGTACTATGATTTAAAGATGAAAGAACTAAAAATTTAGATCCATTAAGTAACTTGCCCAAAATACTATATCCAGGATGTTTTGGAATTGGGATTTGAATCAAGTCAGTGTGACGATAACCACCATTTGACCCTGTTGTATGGACGGGCAATGTGTAATTTTTACATGAAAGAGGACTGTGCAATATTCTTTGGGTTCACAAAGAAGACCTTATCTGCCTTTGATCAGAAAGCTAGTGAAGCTGTTGGGAAAGAGCTCATTTGTGTGCTGATTAGATCCCAGCCCTATTCTCGCAAGTGCTGGCCAAGAGGAGGTAAAGAGGTGTGCTCAGACACAGAGCCATGCTGGGTGGCATTGGGCATTAAGGGGAGGTTATGTTCAGAGCCCCAATATGCCCTTCCTTAAACAGTCTCTTCTTATTTGGAGCATCGTTCCACCTGTCCACCCTGATACAGTGCTCCTGTCACTAAAGTGTAGTGTAACAGGCAGGAAATTTGTTGTCAGAAAGACAGAAGTTCAAATCTCTGCCCCATAATTTGCCAGTTTTATTATCATGCGCATATAACTCCAAATCCCTGAATTTTAATTTTATCATGTGTAAAATGAGTATCTTAATACTTACCTCACAAGCCTATTATAAGACTAAAAGACTAAAGGGAGAAATGGATGAGATATGAGCTTCCAAGCTTGAGGCCTGCCATGTAGGGTGTGCTCCGTCAGACAGAGTTTCTCCCTTCTCAACTCTGCTCTCGGGCAAAGTCCTCACATGGCTCTGTTGCACTTTCATACAAGCACATTCCAAACCAGACTTTCTTTCTCAAAAGGGCAGCTAAACACCAGGTTCGACCTTTCACTGGCTTCTTCCCTTCAAGGAATTTCAAATTTCAGACATTTTACTATGGGTGTTTTGGGGGGGAGCACTTTAGTGTACAAAATTCAACTCCAGAGCAGGTGACATTTCTATTTCTTATTCAAGGCTTGGGGTCTTCGAATCTGTGAGATAGTCATAAGCACTATGGGAAAAGGGAGAGGGCAGTGGAGTTCCAAGAGAGATTCGAAGAAAGCCAAACCCAATACCTCAGCCATAACCTCTGAGCTATAATGGAAGTTTGAGGGTCTGTGGTTATTTCAAACTCTAACATGAAGCTTCCGTCTGCCTGGATAGTGATTCAAGGCACAGTTCTGCTCTGCAGACATGCACAGAAGTCATGGTATTTCCAAAGAGCCTCCTTCGCATCATCCAGGAAGCAGTGTTGGCTGCAATCAATAAGTGGAATTAGAGAATCAAGAGCAGGGGCCCCTTCCCTTGGGGTACTCGCTGTAATGTCACTCGCTGATCATTGCCAGGCACACAGAAAACATTCAGATGATCATTTCAGTTATTTGAATATACTTTATAATTAAATTCTTCCTCTTTGCCCAAAGACCCACCTCAACATCCAAAGATCATCAGGTGTAATTCATCCCACTATCATCTTTCTTTCTTTCTTTTTTTAAATTCAATTAGCCAACACCTAGTGCATCATTCGTTTTTTTTTTTAAGATTTTATTTATTTATTTGACACAGAGTGAGAGAGAGATTACAAGTAGGCAGAGAGGCAGGCAGAGAGAGAGGAGGAAGCAGGCTCCCCGCTGAGCAGGGAGCCTGATGCGGGCCTCGATCCCAGGACCCTGAGATCATGACCTGAGCCGAAAGCAGAGGCTTTAACCCACTGAGCCACCCAGGTGCCCTGTTTTTGACATCTTTCTTTTCAATTCATTTTTTCTTTCACCATCTCCTCCACTGTTTCCTCCTGCTCATATTCTGCCCTCTTCCTCTCCCTCCTCTCTCCTTTTTTGAGAAAGAAAGGGTCAGTGTGGCAAAAATTCTTTCCCCCTTCTCTGTTTGGGCTTCAGATCTTTGATGCAAGACCAAAAGAGAATTGGGCATTTTTGCTAGACAAGGCACTGTTTGAGCTAGGCTTTGAATAGTTCCTGAAAGTAATGAAATCAGGTGTGCCTGGGTGGCTCAGGTGGTTAAACATTTGCCTTCAGCTTAGGTCATGATCCCAGGCTCCTGGAATCCAGCCCAGCCTTGGGCTCCCTGCTCCGTAAGGATTCTGCTTCTCTCTCTCCCTCTACCCCTCCCTGCCCCTCACTCATGCTCTCTCTTTCTCTCACTCATGCTCTCTCTCAGATAAATAAAATCTTTTTTTTAAAAAAAGGAAGAAATGAAATCAACATTTTGTGGTCAACACACAGAGGAGGGGTGGGTAATTAGAAATCATCCTTCTTGTCCAAGTTCAAGTGTTCAACATGTCTTGAGTCCAGGTGCATAAGGGGAAGTGGTGGAAAACAAAGATGGAAGAGGGAGATTTGTGTTGATAGACTCGAAGTATTGGGGAGGGGGAAAGATGAGTGGCAGGGATCCTCCTTAACCCCCATGAGTCTGTTCTCAAAATCAAGCTCTTTTTTGGGTACTCCCTTCTATGTGATCTGTTGGGGGACAGCTCCATGGGACTGAGCCAACCATATAGGATTGTTCAGTGTCAAAAGATTAAGGGGGGAAGACCAGAAAGGAGAAATAGCAAAAGGTATGATGTGGGGTAAGAGCCAACATGATGTCATATCTCAGCCTCCCACTCCTATGTGGTCTCTTCTGCACCTCCATTTTTGCAATATTTAGTAACACCAAGGCTACTAAAGAGGGGCCTATTTTGTAATAGATAAAGACTGGTGATTAGGAAGAGGAGAACTATGGTGATCTTAGGACTTTTTCTGCAAAAATCAATACAAGGTCAATTTGATTGTCAGAACATGAACTTCTGATTAATAATCTGAAATCAAAGATATTAGAAACATTTTATGTGTTTTGAATGGTGTTTTGTATTCGAGGTATAGCAACGCATCTCCCAGTTAAGAAAACTTTTTATTGATAGGCTGATGTCATATTGATTAAACACATAAAACACCCAAACCAGAATTTATGGGTAAAACTCAGTACATTCTAGCAAAAGTGCCATTTTCATAAACTAAGGTACAGTAGGGTATTTTTTTCATTTAAAGAAAAATATACATTGTTTATGTGTGTGTGTAATAAACACAGTGAGTCCAATAAACTGTAGTTGAGTTATTTAACACTGTTAGTTAAGTAAAAATAGTAAACATACGTACAAAAGAGAACAGTTGGCATCAGTTGCATGTACAACTCAATTTTTGTGTTTATTAAAGTATCATAAGATCTTTATCAATATATTACTAATAGCCATTGAGAATCTGTATAGTCATGGATAATCTAAAACTTTTCTTTATTTAAAACATTTGACTTAGAATTTTTATTATTTATTTAAGTAACCTCTACATNCCTGAGCCGAAAGCAGAGGCTTTAACCCACTGAGCCACCCAGGCGCCCTAAAACATTATTTGACTTAGAATTTTTTATTATTTATTTAAGTAACCTCTACATTGCACAAGGGGCTTGAACACAGAACCCCAAGATCAAGAGTTGCACACTCTTCCTACTGAGCCAGCCAGGTACCCTATTTGACTTCAAATTTTATTTTTTATTTTTTATTTTATTTTTTTTTTT
>LNAC01001509.1:59188-70972 GCA_002007465.1 Ailurus styani | reverse complement strand
TGCGGGCCTCGATCCCAGTACGCTGAGATCATGACCTGAGCCGAAAGCAGAGGCTTTAACCCACTGAGCCACCCAGGCGCCCTAAAACATTATTTGACTTAGAATTTTTTATTATTTATTTAAGTAACCTCTACATTGCACAAGGGGCTTGAACACAGAACCCCAAGATCAAGAGTTGCACACTCTTCCTACTGAGCCAGCCAGGTACCCTATTTGACTTCAAATTTTAAAAAGAATTTGGCCTGATTTCTTTTTCTATTAACCAAGTTGGTAAGGCTTACTTCTCAGCACTCTTTTCCTGTACTTGAGCTGTTACTGAATGAAGAAAATAAAACCCATAAATAAATTTAGTTTCATTGTTCATATAGATTAATAAGTTGACTTGATACCTATAAATTCTCTGTTCTCCAAGGCTGTCAGAAAGGTAAATGTTTCTTTTATTAGTTAAGGAAATCAGTAGTTACATGACTCAGTGTTTGGTGTTGGAAAACAATTGAATGAGATTTCTTTCAGGCATCAGTAATAGAGAAAAATGTTGAAGTATCACATTACCGTTTTAAAAGAGGAATTCAATAAACTATTTACTAACAGAAATAAATATGTTTTCTTGTGACTGAGAACAAAATCAACATTACATATTTAACTAGTGTTCATGTGACTTAGAAGCAGTCTTTTCTTAAGTGAACTATTTTATCAAAGCCAAGTAAAAATTTAACCTTAAAAAGTAGATTTTGATATTCACTTGGATGAGGATAGGAAAGATTTTCACTTTTGTGCTAATGCTAAGAAAAATCATGATAAAATAATAATTATGCTTATTTATGTGATAATTGAGGAATGGTAGACAGAGGGAAACCCCAGTGAACTGAGTCATAAAGAGATAGATGTTCCTACCTGTGTTGTGACCTGTGACAGCTTCCTGGGGAGTGTTGGGGGGATGTGGTTCTGGGTGCAGACAGGCTGAGGAGAGGGCCTGCCAGATTTACCTGGAAGAAAAGGGGCCAGCTGGATTGTGGGTGTTGATGAAGGAAAGCAAGATAGACTGAGGTCCGGAGTACCACAAACACAGTATTTTGTGTGGCCTGAAATTCTCCCTGTTCCCTTCTAAATTTTCTTTAGCAGGGGAACAAAGATGAGACTGAGCAGCAGGAAGAATTTGTGTAGTTTTGCATATTCTTGCTGGGTGTGGAACTGAGGATCCTCTTATGTTAAGTCTATAGGTGGAATCTCAGCCCACCTCTTGGCTCAAATTATTTTATTAAATCTAAAATTCAATTCCAGATTGTATTAATCAACTCAGGCAGCTATAACAAGTACCATAGACCCGGTGGCTTAAACATCAGAAGTTTGTTTTTTCACAGTTCTGGAGGTTGAGAAGTTTAAGATCAAGGTGCCAGTAGGGATGATGTCTGGTGAGGATTCTCCCCCTTGGGTTTCAGGTGGCTGCCTTCTCACTGTGTGCTCACGTGGCCTTTCCTCAGTTCATTTGTGGGCCATTAGCAGAAAGGAGAACTCTCTGGTATCTCTTCTCCTAAGGACTCTAATCCTATCTGATTAGGACTCCATTCTTATGACCTCATTTAACCTTAATTACTTTCTTATAGACCCTACGTCCAAATACATTCACATTGGGTGCTAGGGCTTCAGCATAGGAATTTGAGGGGAGACAAGTTGCTTCAGGGGATCCAGAAGCAGTTCATCAAACCAAAGAGGCTTTTTCTTGGCCTTTAACATCTAATAGAATTTTCTTTGTTAGGTGTTGGATTTGGTTGGGACCTATCACCCTTTCCTTCTTTCCTATTTCCTCCTTCTAGAATGGGAATGTCTACTCTATGCCTGTTCTACCATTGTATTCTAGAAGTACCTTTTCTAGTTTCATAGGATCACAGCTAGAGAAGAATTTTACCTCATGCTGAATCATAACTCAAGGCTCATCCACATCTGATTTAGAAATTTAGATAAAACTTTGGAGTTTAGATTTGATGCTGGAATGAGTTAACGATTTTGGGGCTGTTGAGATAGAATGAATATATTTTTGCATGTGATAAAGACATGAATTTGGGGGAGTGCTAGGGGTGGAATGGTGTGGATTGAATCGTGTATTCCCAAATTCATCTATTCAAGCTCTAACTTGCAGTAAAACTATATTCAGAGATAGGGCCTGTAAGGAGGTACTTAAGGTTAAATGAGTTTATAAAAATGGGCCCTGATCAGATAGAATTAGTATTCTTACAAGAAGAGATACCTCAGAGCTCTCTCTCTTGCTCTCCTTCCCACCACCACACCAGCAGGGTATGCACACTGAGGATAGGCCATGCGAGTACTTAGCCAGAAGGCAGCCACTTGCAACCCACCTTCTCCAGACATCTCCCTGAAGGCACATTGATCTTGAATTTCTAAGCTGCCAGAACTGTGAGAAAATAAATTTCTGTTGTTTAAGCCCCCCAGTCTGTGGTATTCTGTTGTGGCAGGCTGAGCAGACTAATTCACAAATCAAAATGACTTTTGGTGAACTCTGAATGACTACCTCATTATTTCAGCTGCCAAAAAGAGGACTTTGTATTCTCTGGGAGAAAGACAAATAAAACAAAGAAACCTCCCAAATTGAATATTCTTCAAATTCCACTGATTTTCAATAGTGGCTGCTATGAAATAAGATATTATGAGATAGAAAAAGAAACAAAAAAATGTCACGTGCAATTAAGAAACCACACACAGACACACAAACAGAAAAACCCGTGAATGACCTAGATAATGTTACTTGTAAACAAAGATAGCATAACAACTATTACAAGTGGGTTCAAAGTTATACAGAGGCATAAGAAAATGATGGAAATAGATGGACAGTGAAAACTGTCAAAAGGAACCTGGTGGAAATTATAGACCTGAAAAATATCTGAAATAAAACATATTTTGGATGAGTTTAAGAGCAGAACGAATAGTGTAGGAAAAATCACTAGATTAATAGGAATAATCTAAAATGGGAGTCTAGCAAGAAAACGGGATGAAAAACATTTTACCTGTGGTCTGGGGGAAAATATCTAATGTTTGTGTAAGTTGAAGTTCTAGAAGGAGAGGAGAAAAAGAATGGGGTGGGGGGGGATGCTTGAAGAAATAATGGCCTAACGTTCCTCCAGTTTGTTGGAAAACATCAACTCACACATCCGAAATACTCAGCCTACCCCACGCAGGATAAATACAAAGTAAACCACAAACAGACACCTCATATTCAAATTGCTGATAACCACAGATGGATCTTCCAGGCAGTTGGAGAGAAAGAGATACTTTATATACTGGAGAGCAGCAAGAAGAGTGATGGGTGACTTCTCATCAGAAAGAACGTGAGTCAGAAGACAACAAAATGACACCTTCAGAGCTCTAAAGAGCCAAACACTCAGCCACCCTGTAATTCTATACCCAAGCTAAAAGTCCTTTAAAAAATGGAAAGGAGAATATAAAGGCATTTTCAGATAAACACAGCCAGGAGAATTTGTCACTTGAAGAACTGCACTACTCAAGAGAAATGACATCAATTGGCTTGAATAGCACAGAAATAGTAAGCATGTGAGTAGATATAGATGAATATTTTCTTCAAATTATTTAAAAGATAATTGGCTATGGAAAGCAAACCCTGTATTTTGTTGAAAGAGTTATCTGATAATGTTAAAATAAAATATAAAGCATCAATAACTCCAAAGAAGACAAAGGGTAAATGGAATTATACTGTTGTAAGCTTTTTACATTATACATGAAATAACATAATATTAATTCCAAGATCTAAATCTCTCCTAACATGTTGCAGCTAAGATCAGGGCTGAAAAACCAAGGCCTGACCTTCATATTGATAACATTATATTTCTCCCAAAAGACCCCCAAAAAAGGGCAGCTGATGTTAGAGCCATGTCTTTGGGGTCAGACAGATCTGAGTTTAATTCATGATTTCCCACTTTTTCTGATTAGTGTGTATCTTCTTTGGTTATTTCTCTTCTCCGAGCTTATACCTTTATCTACACAATGGGTAGAAGTGTGTCTAGCTCATCATTTCTATGAGGATTACTTCCAACTGAAAACATATTTACCACTCTTTCAGCACAAAGTAGCCATTCAAAATGGTAACTCTTAGAAGCACGATTCAGTCCTTTGGCATATCTCCAAGGGGGTATTTTCCAAATATATGTGAGATGCAAGGTCCTATAATGAGGTAGGTGTCCATACTTTCCTGCTGAAGAGGCAATTTTCTGGATATACATTCTGAGGTTAAATTTATGGCCTTAGGTAAAGTATACCTCACCAGTCCTCAGCTTCTCCTGAAACCTTGGGTAGGGAACACATGCAATGCTTGTATCAACCAAAGTTTAAGCCCCTTGAACTTAAATTACACCTGGATTGACAAACATGGCATACAACTGATGGCCTCACCATTGGGTTCTGATCCTTGAGCAAGTATGACAATTGGCAATAGGCTTCGCCATACAGCTTAACTTGGAAAAAAAATGGTTCTTTACCTCTTGTGAAAAATGGCTATACAAATGAGTATCTGTACATTTCTGCAATAGATATCCTCAAAACCTGAGCTGCAGTGATGTGGATAAATAATTTAGTGGTGTAATAAATTTTTTTCATATCAAAGAATCTAAAGTGGTTTTCCAAAGGTAATTCGATGTGGTCTATCTACATTAAAGTGACTGAAGAAATAATGTGTTGTACTAGTGAATCGACTTAGCAAATCTCCATTCCTTTTTGCTATACCTTTCAGAGGGAAAAAAGTTCTGGATTAAGCATAAGCAAGTGAATCAGAT
Organism: Ailurus styani; assembly: GCA_002007465.1. Lineage (NCBI taxonomy): Eukaryota > Metazoa > Chordata > Mammalia > Carnivora > Ailuridae > Ailurus > Ailurus styani. The sequence goes on along the minus strand of LNAC01001509.1, from coordinate 66,173 downwards.
AATGCTTTCCTCAAGAAATTTCTTTCAGTTTAAATATAACTAATTTTTAGCCGATTGAAGAAATTTTTTTTCACTTGGGAAGATTGTATTTATGAAATATGGTAAGGTAATAATTCATTCCTATGTTGCTTGCAGTGTGATTAAAAATACTTAAAATACAATTATACTTTGGTCTTACAGATGGAAATATTTTGTGTGTTAATCTGTGAGTAATTTCCTTTTCTGTGTCAACCTGTTAAATTAGATGAGTTCCCACCTCCCACCCCAGACTGATTAAAAATAATTACTGAGCACCTAGTGTATGCCAAATGCTGGAGATAGGAATGGATGAGACCATGTCCCTTCCCTGAACGAAGTTACTGAGAAGGGCAGGGAGCTTAATGAACAACTCAAAGCTGGAAGAGTGTAAACTTGGAGAAGGAAGACAGTGGAAGCTTCCCAGAATGGTGGTATGTAAGCTAATCCTAAAGAGCAACTAAGACAAAGGCAAGGAAGCAGTATTTCAGAAAGGAATGGCAGAAGTAAAAAGAGGAATGTCAGACTTCAGTAAATTTAGGGAATAATGGTCATAGTTCAATTTAAAATTATGGGGAGATAGAGCTCAAAGAGCCTGACCAGTGGACAACCCTAAGTGACCAACTTCGCATTTTTTTTTTTAATTTTCCGTGCAACAGGGAGCCAGCAGCAATATGAAATGACCAGATTCGTGTTTTGGGAAGGATCTTATAGCACCATGGCAGACTTGGAGGAGGATTCTCTGGGGATTTAAATAAGAGTTTAAAACTACAAAGCACCGTACAGATACTGATTGCAAATACTATCATGAGTGTTTTGAATGGCGGGAGAGACCAGAGATGGGGCACTTCTCTGACTCCCCTCCCTGGTGGGGGCTGAGGCCCCACAGAACTGGAATAGAGGCTCTGAAATCCAGAGTGTGGCTCATGGTGGTAGATGGAGATGATCAGGTTGTGTCCACAGTATTCCTGAGCTGACTTTGTATAATACCCTGTAGGTAAATGGTTAAGACAGAGGCACTCTAGAAGTAAACCAGGGGTTGAGACTTAGGACCAACACATGTCAGTTAGTAAGTCACAGAAATTAATGCAAGAAATAACACCCAAAGTGGCAGAAATGAGAGGGATGTGGACTGATTCCAGAGGGGGGAGTCTGACAGCAGGTTGTTACTATTACGTGTTTAACCCCGTATATATTTTGTGAGCACTTCTTTAAATGGACTAGGTCCAAATAGGCAGGCCAGGTGAGAGATGATGAAGGCATGACCCAAGAGAGACACCATGGGGGTCAGAGAGGAGAGAAAAAAATTCCAGATTTATTAGGGAGACTCAATAGCTTATTTTACAATTCCTTAGTTTTCAGAAACTAATCTAAAATCATTTGCCCAAATTAGAGATCCTTTCTCTCCCTGCCCCCAGCCTGGGTCCAGTCTTCCCTCACCTGTTTTAATTTGTGACCTAAATGGGACCATTTAAATGACCTAAAGTGACTCTTCTGCAGTCTTGACGTTTTTCTTTCCTCACTGAGACATCGACCCATCTTTTAGAACTGCTGATCAAGCCTAAGGCTTTCAAAGCTTCCATGATTTTTTGGTGTGTAACCTGATTTTCCCTCACTGAATTGCTACCGAACTCCTGGGTCCTTTTTTTGAGGTACTATTTCCTTCCTTGTAATATATCTATTTGCACATGGTTATTTTCCCTACTAGACTCTAAGCCTCTTAAGCCATGTACCACATCCCACTTCTCACGGCATTATCAAATTCTGTTTTCCACCTAATAGGAGCTTCATATATATTTGTTGAGTGATTATAAGAAGGACCATCTTGGTAAAACATATGACCATGAATAACTTTAAGTTTGGAGATTGGATAAATGACAGAAAGGACCACCTATGTTTTGGGTTCATTGGAAGGTGTGTTGTCCAGTATGGTACCCAGTAGGCATATATTGCTATTTAATCTCAAATTAAGATGTTCTCCTACCAAATATTTTGTTGAGATGCTCAGAGAAGGAAACACTCGGGAATACGGACATCATGGTGTAAAGGCAGAAGCCATTTTAATGAATTAAACTCAACAATTAATCAGCAGATGAGTGTACTGAAAAGCATTCCTTTGGGACTATTTTGGATTAGTGAATTAAATGTTAAAATAATGTTGAAAAAAAGATTAAATAAACATTTTAAAAACGTGTTCCTCCTTCTCACTAGCACATTTGAAGCCCTCGGTAGACACCTGTGGCAAATAGCTAAGATATGGGCATTTCCAGCTCGCAGAGAGTCTGTTGGACAGGACTGGTCAAGACTCTGGTAACACCAAGTTTCCAAATCTTAGTTCCTGAGCTCTGTCCTCAAGCTTACTTTTCCTCTGGTCACTCCATGTTTGATCCAGGAAGGAATGAGTTCTCACCTTTTTTGTTTCTGTCAAAAACACTTCATGTATTTTGCATTAATTACAAAATGTTTTTAATTTCTCTGTGAGTTCTATGAGTGATTATATCAACATTGTTTCAGACCATAATGGGTGAAATTGTTTTACCTTAGAAGACTGCTTGGTTTAAAAATTAAAACGTCATTGTCTAATGCTTTCTTCTGTCTTAATCCCCATATTTGGCTTTTCTGACCCACACTGCTTGGGATGCTGGTAGTTCATTTGCTCTATTCAGATATTCTAATCTGACACTCCCAGATAAGAAAAGTCTCCCACTGGTTGTGTGCTTCCACTAATTTTATCAAGTCAGACAGTTAGTTCATTTATTCTTTGTTTATAAACAGCTTTAGTGAGGTATGAGGGCATAAAATTCATCCCCTTTGAAGGTAGAATTCAATAGTTTTTAGTAAATGTGCAGAGTTGTGCAACCTCCAGGGCAGTCTAATTTTAGAGCATGCACCTTACCCTAGCAAGATCCACTGTGCTCTTTAGCATTCACTCCCCATTCATACCCCAGTCTCCAACAACATCTAAGCACTTTCTGTTCCTATAGATTGCCTTTTCTGGGCATTTCATATCAATGGTGTTATGCAGTATGTAGCCTTTTGTGTCCGGCTGCTTTAAATTAGTGTAAACTTTTTGAGATTCATCTATGCTTGTAGCATACATTAGTACTGCCTTCCTTTTTATTGTCAAGTACTATTTTATTATATGGATAGACCACGTTTTGTTCATCTATTCACCTGTTGATGAATATCTGAATTGTTGCCACTTTTTGGTCATTATGATTAATGTACAACGATTATTTGAATACCATGTCTTTGTGTGGGCATATGTTTTTAATTCTTGGGCATATACCATCTGATTAGCTTTTTAAGAAACAGATAAACTGTTTTCCAAAGTGGCTGCACCATTTTACATTTCCATCAGTAAGATATGATTTTCCCATTTCTCCACATTCTCCCACATCCCTGCCACTTGTTAGTGTCTGACTTTTATTATCATTGTCTGGTTTTCATTTATATTTATCTTGTAACTGATGATGTTGAGAATTTTTTATGTACTTTTTGGTCATCTGCATATCTTTGATAAAATGTCTAGTCAAATATTTTGCCTATTTTAAACGCAGGCTGTCTTCTTAGTAGAGTTGGAAGAGCTCTTTATATATTCTGGTTATAAGGCTCTTATCAGATAGAACATTTGCAAATATTTCTCCCAGTCTCTTGTTTGCATTTGCACTCCTCTCCTCTCCTCTTCTCTTTATTTATTTATTTATTTGAGAGAGAGAGAAAGAGAGAGAGAGAGAGTGTGGGCATGCACAGAGAGAGGGGGGAAGGGAATGGAAGAGAATCAAGCAGACTCCACGCTGAGCACAGAGCCTGTCACAGGGCTTGATCCCATGACCTGAAGCTGAAACCAAGAGTCAGGGTCTTAACCCACTGAGCCATCCAAGCACCCCTGCATTTTCACTTTCTTGACAGTATGTTTTGAATTTCAAAAGATTTTAATTTTTATGTAGTCCAATTTATATCATATGCTCTTGGGATATAAAATTATTTGGGAAAAACATGAAAATATAAAAACTAACATATTTTCCCATTTTAAATGCTTTGCACTTATTCAGATTAAATTGTTTGATAAAAGTGAAACTTACTGTCTTTGTTGGGGTTATCAATTTCATTAATATTTAAGAAACAATTCTGGGTACTTGTTCTTTAATACAAGGCCTCCCCCTCAACAATATGTAGACATGTATCCTGATAGTAATTTCCAGGTAAATTCTTTATCTGCACTTTATCGCCTCCTTTATGTCTCACAAGATGGGCGATATCACCAGCACTGCATGTCCCTCTGTCCTCAAATTTACTTTTTTCTCTGGTCACTCCATGTTTGATATAGGAAGGAATGATGTCTCATCTTTCTTGTTTTTATCGAAAACACTTCATGTATTTTGTATAAATTACAAAGTGCCTTTAATTTTTCTGTGAATTCTACAAGTGATTATACCAACATTGTCTCAGACCAGAGTGGGTGAAATTGTTTTACTTTAGAACACCACTTCAGTTAAAAATTAACACATCCTTGTCTAGCTACAATGTCTGGACACTGTCATATGTATTTTATTTAAAAAACTTTTCATTTAATTCAGTTAATTGCTAAGTGGATATTAGTATCTCCATCTCAGAGACAAAGAAAACAAAGCATGAAATTTTAAGTAACTTACTAACTATTCAGCCATAGGCAAGAGGTTATGTGTACTCAAAAATCTATACTTTTCAAAAACTATTTATCCTTAAGAAATCTATCTGGAGGAAAAAAATGCTTATCCCACAACATGTTTATTCAAATATATTATGTAGTTAAAATCACAGGTTTTCTCTGAACCTAGGAGTTGAAATCCACTCTTCCAAGACTATTGTGATCTTAACTGGAAAAATATGGACAGCAATTTCCATTGCAATTAAAAATAATATCCAAAGGTGCTTTGTGATTATCATTCTGTAGTATTGCATAATTTTCTAAAGTAATTAAATGGTGTAATTTGGGAATGCTCATCTCATTTGTGGAATTCTTTATCATTTGTGATTTTGTTGCAATAAGCGTGAAAAAATAGATGCTGGCAATGTTAATAGACTTATTTTTAGAATTCCTAATAGATTAACACTGATAGCCTCATCAATCTGTTTGAGTGTCCTTGGCATTTATGGTTCTCCTTGATGGGTGGTATTTATAACTGTCTTAACAAGCAGTTCCAGACAAATCCTCTCTCACGTCAGTATTTTTAGTTTTTCTAATAGTTAATTCTGTATTTTAATATTTTTTAAAGTTCTGTTTCATGGTTCATCATTCGTTAATAATATCCCTTGACCACTCCCTTGGTAAAACGAAGATGTCTCTTCTCCCCACTTATCATCACTTTCATTTTTAAAATTTCAACCTTTCTGTTCTTATTTGTAACCTTTATCAAATCTTCTGTGTTTTGTCCAGAGGGTCATTCTAAAAGTTTAAAATCAATAAAGTGCGTTTATTTTATTGACTAAGTAAAAGTGTTCACTGCAGAGCCTGAGTACCATGACTTAATTTGTTTCTCGTGTAACAGTTTGTTTTATTAAGTTTTTATTTTAATGTAGCAATTTGTTTTCTTCCCCCTGTTGTTTCCAAAATTGCTTTAAAAAAAAAAGTCTAGCATTGCTTGTCTTTGTGACAATTTTACATTTTCCCAACATCTCAATAATGCTCTCCAAGCTAGGAACTCCCTTCTATGGGGATCTTGCTTCTGGAGGAATTCTGCCCTAGATGGCAATGACTTTTTAGGCCAGCCTTCTCTTCTGCTCTCCTGGGTCAGATAGTAAATCTCATTCTTTTTCTTTCTTGGTTTATCCCCTCATTTTACAGGAGTATTTATTTAAGTAATTTCTCAAGGAAGAATAGGTGACAGAAAAATCCTCTGGACCCTTCCGTGTCTTTATTCTGAGCTCACTATTGATTCATACCTTGCCTAGAATAAAATTCTAGATTCAAAGTCATTTCCCTTTAAGGATGTGAAAGGAATTGCTGATGGTAAATCAGAGGCCAGCATGAGGATGCTTTTTCTTATGCAAGGTATTTTTCTTTTCTTTCTATGCACCACCCCTGCCCCCAAACGTGTACCAAGTTTTAGAATCTAACCTTTATTCCTGGTGTTCTGAAATTTTGTAAACATATCTGGTAGGAATTTTGTTTTTAAAAACTTGCTTAGTACTCAGTGGGCCTCTTTAATGGGTTTCTTTCATTTCTGCAAATTCTATTCTATTAATAGTTGTTAATTTCTTTTCAGCCATTTTCTCTGTTCCTTATTTCTCAAATGCCGGTGCTCTTGATTTAAACGTCTTTGTCTTTGATAGTTTTTGCTAATAACATGGTTCCTTTCATCGTCATTTGAAATTTCTTGGTTTTATACCTACGTATTTTTATGGAATACTTTGTGTGTGACAAATTCTTTATTTTCTTTTAATTTAAAAAGTTTTCTATTTCTCTCATTGCTTTTTTATTATAGCAATTTGCCTTTTCCTTCTAATTTTATGGATGCAGTGACTTTGGAAAATTATGTGTAGTGGTGCTCTGTTGTGCTACCCAGATCCCTCTCCAATCTGGAAACATTCATTCTCTTGCTCCGTCAGAGTATGGCTTGCTGAGTACCCCCTGGGAATCATACAGTCCCACTCTGCAGAGTGGCCTGAATCCAGTAACTGCTGCATGGGGGTGATAGGGTAGGATTGGACCACATAAAATTTGGCCTCTTGCTTCAGTCCTAGAAGTATCTGAAAGGCCACCCCAGCTCTGAGCACCCCTGGGACTGTCTGAGGCACCTGCTGTAATGGTCACATGTCAACCTCTCCCTTTGTCCAAGCCTGCTTGCCCACACTTTCTCACCCCCTTCATTTAGGAGTATGTAAGTCATGCTCACAGACTCTGTTGCTCATGGAGCCTGGCCTAAGGCATTACGTGAGGCTACTAATTTGAAGTGTTGCTGCTGTTGTTTTAATTCTTCTGTTTTCT
>LNAC01001509.1:0-55044 GCA_002007465.1 Ailurus styani | reverse complement strand
ATCCTGTGGCACTGACACAGTAGAGGCCTTCCCTTCAGTATCCTATAATAAGGAATTACTGAAAGAAGTCATGCATTCACTAGTGACATTCACTTTTTTTTTCATGCATGCATTCTACAAATACTTGTTGAATGACAACCAAGTGGCCAATATTATTCTGGGCACAAAGGATATAGCAGTAAACCTCAAGGACCAGACACATGTCTTTGAGGTCCAAACAGTCTAGTGGTGAAAGACAGATAATGCATAACTGGACAAATCAATAATGTAATGTTGTAGTGACAAAAGCAGTGATGAAAATAAAGCAGCACTATGGACTATGAATTACTAGAGGAGAGAGATGTGGGCAGGTTCTTTCCTAGTCCCTCAATGATCCTAACCTCAAGACCTTACATTTAGGGTAGTTAAGAATTTGTTATAATACTCTCTTCTGGAATGTGAGCTGTCCTCGCAACTTGCTTCTTATCAATATAAATTGGTGAGAAATTGGTAAAAGTGATAAGATATCACTTCATGATTAGGTTTTAAGAATTTGCAACTTCTGTCTCACTAGCAGTCTCTCTCTATGGCTTTTTTTTTTTTAAGATTTTATTTTTTGTTTGTTTGACACAGAGAAAAAGTGTGAGATTATGCAAGCAGGGGGAGCTGCAGAGGCAGAGGGTGAAGCAGGCTCCCCACTGAGCAGGAAGCCTGATGCGGGGCTCCATCCCAGTGTTCTGGGATCATGACCTGAGCAGAAGGCAGACGCATAATGAATGAGCTACGCAGGCGCCCTCTCTATTGTTTTGATGAAGTCAGCTGCCATGTTGGAAGGTCCATATAACATGGGACTAAGAGAGGGCCTATGACTCACAGCTGGGGAGGAAGTGAGGTCCCAGTCTGGCAAACCTCAAGAAAGAGATTCTGCCAACAACCAGAATGAGGTTGGAAGCAGGCCCTTTCTGTGTCAAACTTGTGGTTGAGATCCCAAACCTGATCCACAACTTCACTGTAGAGAAACTTTGAAGCAGAGGTCCCCGCTAAGGCTGCATGGATTCCAGATGCAGAATTATCCCACAGAAGCTGTGAGATCACACATGTGTGTTGTTTTAACTGCCGAGTCTGTGGTAATATCAATACTCAGCAGTAACATTACTGAATTATTTCTTTATATGCTTAAGACTTACAGGAGCCCCTTTTAAGTTGATTACAACAGTGTCGATCTTATTTATCATTCATGTTGCGCTGGTACATAATTGGGTTTGCAGTCTCTTTGTGATAATCATTGATTTTTACCTTCTGAACTGGCATTGGATCACTTGGATCCCTTTTTAAAAAGTCAGTTATCTAATTCACTGGTGCAAAATTATGTCAGTTGCTGAAAGAACCAGCTCTAAGGGGGTCTTTTTCAGTCCCCACGTTTGTTGGCTTCTTTTTCAGAGTTACAGGCTTTTTCATGAATGGGTACCGTTAATAATGTTTAAATGCACTAAGTTGTAACACCGTGTCATATTCATTTTTCTTTAAAACATGTAGGACTTATTGGGGTTCTTGCTCTATAGAAAATTTCACGCTTACAGAAATGGTAACAGTGCTCATGTATTGAAAAATCATAAGGGTCTATTCTGTTAGAGCCCCATGGGATCCCACTTGAAGGGTTGTGCGCATAGCCTGTGGCTGACAGCTAGGGGTTGGTTTGTAGATATTGCCATCTAAACGTCTTTGGTACCATTTCCTAGAATGAATTCAACATATGTGCTACCTCATAGCTTCCAGGCTCAGCATCGACCAGAAAATCTTCAGTGGAAACAGCTGGGCCTTCATCTGCTCCATCACTTAAGCAGAGATCCCTGTACAAGCTGTCTGCTGGAGGATGGGAAGAAGCCATCCAGGAGGATGAGAAGGGTGGTGAACAGGAGTGACAAGACCATATTTACCTGGGAAGGAAGAAGGGAGAGACAGGCCAGCTTGGGTCAGTTTGGGTCAGTTTAGGTAAAAGCTCTCTCCAGCTCAATTCTTCTCTTCTGGGAGACACTCAGAAACTGGAATATAGAGTTGGTGCTTTCTCTTCTTGCAGCCTCCACCTCTGTGAGCATTCTCTGTCAAAAAGCATGGATTCCTTTTCCCTAATGGTTATAGTTTCCCCCTTCGTGGATTGTCTAAGTCACAACTCCAAGAATCCCCACTTGAAAAGAGAAGGTTAATATCATGTACATGTTAGTCCAAGGGAAGATTTTAGCTGCTATCTCCTGCCATCTCTTATGCCCTCACTTTGGTCAGAGTGTGCTGCCCACCTGGGTCAAGCATCTGACCCCCAGAGGGCAGCAATGGAAAGACATATAAAGCTGGCACCTTCTTAATGGGATAGCGTATGACCCATAGTATTCTGGGACCCAGACCTCCGACCAGCATGGGCTGGTATGCAACAGGAAATACAGAAAAAGAAACTATCCATCAAAATGTGATCTAGGCACTGGTAAGCAAAAATAGAGATCAAGCCAAGTTGCTGCTCCATCTTCAGACAGCAAGAAAACTCCAGGATTAACTACTGCCTTTAGAAACCTGTTTGGTGTCTTAGGCAGGATGGAACAAGAAAGATACCCAGAGGTTGAAAGTGCTTGTGCTATCCAAGAAACTATGGTTCACAAAGCAATTTACTACTATTGCTGTAATATACAAGAACCTCTGACCAGGGCAAATGTCATCCTTTGGGATTGCCTCAAATGGTATATTATTTCTCTTTCCTTGAATCCTCTTATGTGTTGCCCACAAGCTTCTTTTTATAGATAGGTGATAGATAGATAAATAGACAGACAGACAGACAGATAGATAGACCGATAGATCACAATGTATCCATCTCTATAGTTTTTGAAAACACATGCTTTCCTCATATCTTAGAAGGCTTATTTTTTAAAGGATAAACATTTTATGGTTGAACTAGTGATGATTTGGAAGTTAAAATATCTGGGTTGGTAACGAGTAACAGTCTGACTTCTACCCTTGACTTGCCCCAATTGCTCTGAACCTCATTTTTTAAAATCTGTTAAATAGTGTTAGTAGCACCAGCCTTGTGAATTATTATGTACAATTTCCTCATTTTCTTCATCTGTAAAATGAGAAAATAAGACTTCTTAAAAAGATTTTTAAGAATGAGAAGAAATGCCCCATGTGAGGTGGCACCATAAGAAAAATGCCTCGTCTATAGAAAGCGCACAGTAGGGGTGCCTGGGTGGCTCAGTTGTTAGGCGTCTGCCTTCGGCTCAGGTCATGATCCCGGGGTCCTGGGATCGAGCCCTATGTCGGGTTCCCCACTCAATGGGGAGCCTGCTTCTCCCTCTCCCTGCTGCTCCCCCTGCTTGTGCTCTCTGTCAAATAAATAAATAAATAAAATATTTATAAAAAAAGAAAGCACGCAGTAAATATGAACTATTATTATAACCTCACACTATTATAATCTTAAAATCATCTTAGATCACCTTTAAAATGATGTGAGTCATATGCCATGAGATATTACATGATATAAACCTAGTAATAGCTGTGCATATTTATTGTTTGTGGTGCTAAACAATTTAATGTCTTCCTAGTTTATTATTCTTGGGGAGAAAGGTTAGATGCTCTATTCATATCATGTACAAAAGTAAATTCATGGTGGACCAAATACTAAAATACAAAAATAAGAAAACATGAAAGAACTGGGATTATGTATTATATTGGACTTAGAGATCATCTTCACCAGCATGAAAAAGCCCAAAACTATAAAATAAAAATCCACTTAATTATACTACATGAATGTATATGACAGAGGATTACATAATATGGTGAAAGGTTAATTTCAAGCAGAGAAAAATTTTCTAAAAATATATAATAGAATAAAAAATAATATCCATAATATATAAAATATATCTATATATCAGTTAAGGAAAAATGAATACTCAAATAGAAAATGCACAAAGGATACAACATATATTTTATATTAGTAAAAATACAAAGCTCAACAATATCAATAATGAGCAATGTACATGAAAAGGTATATAAATTTTTGCATATGAAATTAGCAATGATCTAAAAGATTGGTGAGGTGGAATCTCATCATGGTTTTGATTTGTATTTCCCTGATGGCAAGTGATGTGGAGCATTTTTTCGTGGTTTTGCTGGCTATTTGTATGTCTTCTTTGGAGAAATGTCTGTTCATGTCTTCTGCCCATGTCTTGACTGGATTATTTGTTTTTTGGGTGTTGAGTTTGATAAGTTCTTTATAGATCTTGGGTTATCAGCCCTTTGGAAGGCATGTGATGTGATGAATACTTGGTGTTATAGGCAACTAATGAATCATTGAATGTGACATTAAAAAGTTATGATGTATTATATGTTGTATTATATGATGTATGTCCACACCTTAGTATGAATCTAAGTGCTTTTATCCTTCCACAGGACACTTTGGCAGTATATATGAGAATTAAAAATTCCTATGCTTTTTCATTCAGCAAATCCACTTCTAGGAAATTTTTCTTACCAAATTATTTGTACAAGTTGGCAAAGATATTTGTGTAGTAATAATGGTCATTGCAGCATTGGATTTTAGTAACAGAGAATGACAATCACTTCACACTTCGTTTCTGCCTCGTGGCATTGGTTACACAGGTCAGTCCTGTTTGGTGTGTGGGGAGACTAGACAAGGGTATAGAGAGGTTCCTCTTGAAAAGGGTGGTTCTCACTGGTTCTGGTTACTGTAACACAGCCTCTAGTTCCTCTGCTCCTGATGGAGGTATGTAAGCCTTGACACTCATTTGGCCTGTTGGGACCCTCTGAACCCAACTTGACTCTCTGAGCAATAGTTCTCAGTACCGGCTTTTCATTGCAACCATGTGAGTAAATGTGCTGATCCTCAGGCCTTACTCCTAGATTTGGGTTGAGCTCAGGCATTGATATTTTTTAAAAATTGCATCTAGTGAAATGATTCATCTTACAATACACCTTCGGCCAAGCCTTGAGTCAGGAGGCACCTTTTAGATGAGGAGAACCATTGTGTCTTCCAACCCATTTTCCGTGTAGCCAAGGTCACCCTCACGCTCCCCAGACCGCTTCACCTCCTCAAGCGTGTGTCGTGCTGCACATAGCCTTCAGTGTAAGCAGCTGACATTACAAGGCTGATGCAGCAGTTAATCCACATTGCTGTGTGAACAGATGTATGCAGACTTCACCAGGGCAGAACATTTCAGAAGGAACCCAGACCATTAATTAAGAGGTTTCTCAGCAGGCAACATCATCATAGAAGAAAGAAGGTGATTTATTTTGCAGAGATGCTTTGTCAGCTTTTCTATCAGCATAAAAAGCAGTTAGAACAAATTGACAAATTGGCAGAGGCAAATGGTGCAGAAAACCAGAACAGAAACACCAAGAAGCTTTAGTTGTTGGCAAAAAATATATAGTATATAGTACAATATATAAAGTACAAATATATATTGTGCATATATATATATATTTAAAATACATAGTATAAAATAACTCACCCTCTAGGGAGGAAGTGACAACACTATTTTTTTCTAACCATTTCTCAATGGCTCTGTTGGTGAGAAGTCTAGAAAATAGAATTCTAGCCTCTATGCTTCTAACATGCAGTGTGACCTTAAAAGTTGCTATATTTTTGAGCTTTTTTCTTTCACATTTAAATTGGGGATAAGGTGAAGTTGGTATTTTCCAAAATTTGTTCTTATTCGAAAATACAATATTCATAGAGCCTGGGATAGGACTGCAAAATTGGAATTCAATTTGCATGTGAATTTAGGGTCTGAAGGCTTGCTGAGGACTGTTATGTGCATTCTATGAAAGTGGCACCTCCAAGTCATCTGGAAAGGACAGAGAGACAGGACATCATGTGGGGTCTGGGGCTGCCACCAAGTGTTTAGGAGACCTGAGTTCAAACACACCCACCTGAGCGTGGTGGGTTCTTAATTGCCAACCTATAGGCCACCTCCTTGGGGAAAGGACTCAGGAGCTGGGGTCATCTTGGATAAGAACCAGTGGGCGCTAAAGACCTAGATGTGGTCTCCACCACATCGACTAACTGGAAAACAGATAAATATACTGGACATAGACTAACAGAAGTTGAAGCATTGCCAAACCCATCACAATTAGAGTGGTCCTTATTCCCACAATGTTCAGAGCTGAAATGATCTTGATCATGACAAAACCAAGCAGTATTAGCATGTACTAAACCTCTTATTTCAGATTCATCTAATCTCTTGGGCAACAGAGTAGAAATATAAAATAGCTTCACTCTGGAGTCGGGAGATTGAAACATTAGAGAACACATCTTTTGTTTTCCATAAATCTCTGAATACTGCTATGAAACCTGACCCTTCTTGGCTTCCCTGAGGCAGCCTGATATTATCATTCAGAAACTAAAAACACTGGGACAAAAGGCCTACCGGATCTTTGACCTCATCTAAAAGGTCTTAGCATAGTGTCTAACAATACCTTAAAGTTAATGATTTTGGAATAACCTGGTGGACAAATTGGGTATGGAAAGAAAATGTTCAGAGGTTCTTTCATGCTTTCTGTCATTTCACCCTTACCCCCTGAGTAGCAATGCTGTCGTTGTTTATATCAGTATGAATGGCATTGTGGTTGAGGATGCAGACTCTGAGAAGAGGTAGACTGTTTGAATTCCAGTCTGCTCTCTCTTAGCTGTATAAGGATGGGCACGTTGTTCAACTATTCAGCCTCAGCTTTCTCTTATTTAAATTGGGGGGAATATAATAGTACCTACTTCATAGAATGTGGTAAAGATGAAATACAAGACCCCTTTAATAGTGCTTAATACATAGTTCACTCGTGGTAAATGTTAACCCTTAAAAGAGTAAAAAGCTATCCAAACAAAGAGTGAAGATTAGCTCACAGGCTGTTCGAGGGGCTGGGAAGATAGATCCAGAAAAAGCCCAAGTTACAAGAAACTGTTTCTTGCTAGGTCAGACAGAAGTTATAAAATACCATATGACCCATTTTTTGAGTGGTTACTGCTTTCTTAGCTATGAATCCCCCAGACCGGCTTTGTTACTCTGGTATATTACTGGGGAGATTCAATTGTAAAATAACCTTTGCCTCATGACCCGATTCCTAGTTAATCTCTGTTTTCCCTAATACAGTGGAGAAAAGCAGCCAAGCCAGAACAAGTCCCCTCTACCTTTAGATTTTTTTCTAATCCTGCGTCAGGAACCCTAATGTTTCAAAAGGTGCTCCTTCCTTCCTCTTTTCAAGGGGCACTGTCCTCCCTCAGAGCACTGAATTAATAGATCTGATCCAGCAGATGGCAGATTTGTGCCTGTGGGTCTTTGCCTGGTAAGACTTTGGCTCTACAGTTGTTGCAGTGGTAGTGGTAGTAGTAGGTATAAGGTGATCAGGGACTCAGAGGTGCTATTGCAAATATTCCAGGGACATTTTATTCACGTATCATTTACTTAAGTCTAACAGAGATTGTGTGTGCATGAGTGTGCGTGTGTGTGCGTGTGTGTGTGTATGTGTGTGAGGGGTCGGGAGCTGGGATGGAGAAAATCATAAATAAATTTTTGTTAATGGACATGTTACCTTTGTGTTACTTTGCAAAATTTAAGCACTCACAAATAAGAAATCAGCCATTTTCAGTTTGATAATAGGTAAAGAAGGCCATCGGCAGCCCTCTGTAGGGAGAACAAGAACCATCAAAAAGATGGATTTTTTTTTAAGGAAAGAATGAAAGTAAAAAATGGCTTCCTATCCAGCAAAAGATGTGTGCGAAGCCTCTGTCCCGAAGTCCGTGCCGGGGAGTGGGACTGAGTCACGGCTACATCTGCCATGGGCCTCTGTGCGGCTGGCTGGAAGGAAGGCCCACCCCACAGAAAGCCTCACTGACTCTAAGCAAACCTAGGTGACCAGCTGCTAAGATGTAGGTCAATGTGACCTTTGTAGAGGGTACTGGCAACTTTTCCCCAAAAGTAATATCGACCGTCTGCCCAGAAAAATCAATGTTCCCATCTTGACGTGGAACAGCACATTCACATGTCAATATAAACAGAGAGAGGGAAAAAAGAGAGTGGGAGTGAAGAGACAGGATACAACCTCCTCTTTGTGAGTCCTGCCACTTTTGGAAGAGACACACTACACGACATTCTATAGGTGTGAATGTCATAGTGTTCTGGAAGGGAGAAAGGCTTGGGAAGAAACAGGCCTTAAAGTGGCCTTGGAAAGATGGGTAGATTGGGAAGGGCATTCTAATCAGGGCGAATATGAAGAAGAACGGTATGAAAAGGGTTGGGTGTGTAACAGTGCCAATTCTCTAATCATTGACTAGCCATCGTTGGAAAAATTGGGAAACATCTTACATACAATTTTGGCCAGGTTTTTTTTTTTTTTTTTTGAGAGGGAGAGAGCGGGCAGGGGAGGGGCAGAGGGTGAGAGAGAACCCCAAGCAGGGGCCATGCCCACCACAGAGCCTGACATGGGGCTCGATTTCATAATCCAGAGCAGAAATCAAGAGTCAGACACTTAACCTACTGAATCATCCAGGCACCACCAGATTTTTTTTTTTTTTTAAGGCCCAGGCCTGGCTTCATTTCTGAATCCAAAGCAGATTTCCAGTGGAATGGCAAAGGTAATATTTTACACCTGTGCTATCAAACATGGTAACCATGTGGATACTGAGCCCTGAAAATGTGTTAAAGAACCGAATTTTGACTTTAATTTTGATTAATTAAAATTTAAGTTTACACAAGCATGTATGACTTTTGGCTACCACATTGGACAACTCAAGGAAGGACTGGGTGACTTCTGAATTCTTTGGTAGAATGCTACATTAACTTATTAATGAGTTTCCTCTTATTGAAAGCAGCACCCATAAATACATTACTTTTATAAATCATGTTCCCCCTTTTCACGAGGAATTAAAGACCAAGTTCAGAACTCATTTTGGTTGAATGTTTCCAATTTCTGGCTTCTGCTACACCCGAAGTTAATTCCTGGGTCAAACAAGCAAAGCAAACCAAACAAAAACCAAACCAACAAAACACACTTTAGAAAACAGTGATTGAGTTCCTTTGGATGGTATCTGTTGATATATGAGACCATTTGTGTACTTATTTCTGTTTTCAAGTTTCAGATCTAAATCCATTTTATCAACTGAATAATTTATTACCTGTTTGGTTTTCGGTGATTCAGTAATTTAGTCATTGAAATTATTATTCATTAAAAGAAGTATTCAAGATTTGTTATTTGAAGAATCCTAATCCCCTCCCAAGTTTGGCTAAATTCTGATGTTCTGTTTTGTTTTGAGATGGAAAATGCTTGCTTTTTCCACATTTATTGAGTTGTCTAGTTTGGGGGATGTAAGTTGAGTCAGGACCTGTGTTTGGGGACTATTCAAGTGGCAGCCTGTGGTGTTACAAGAGGCTCTTATGACTATATGGAGGTGATCAAGACTGGGCTGGGCTGGAAACTCCTCCTTCTCTTCCCGCTGTCTTCTAAGGGTCCAGGCCGCCATTTTGCCATCTTGCTCCTTTCTCTGTAAACGTTAGACTGGATTATGATTTTGTCCTGATACACTTAAATAAGAGTATGAACAGAAGGGCCCATCTTTTACTTTTTCCACAGGCCTTAGTTTTTCAAGCCAGATTCTAATATACATCATTGGAACTAACGTTACTTCTTTTCCACACCTGGGGTATAATTTGCTTCTGATTGTATTTTTTTTCTGAAAAGCCCTTCTTCAGTAACTATGAAATGTATGTTTTCCTAAATGACACATTATTGATTATGACTCATCTCTGGGATTAAAATAAGGCAGAGTCTGAGCAGGGCAAATAAGACATTTAGCAGAAGATACCCTTCAGGAGCCTACAGTATTGATAACTCTATAGAAAATCAGATTTCTCAATTGATAAGTATATTATTAATACAAGCCAGGAATTATCTTTATTGTTAGCAAAAACAGATTTTCATTAAAATTTCTTTTTGTGTTCTGAAAAAAGGGAGGTCTTCTGCCACATAGGTTTTTGTTAGTTTTATTTTTAAATAAAACTTTTAATGTGGAAAGTGAAGAGATATATTAGAAATGACTCCCCCCCTAAGAAATCTATAATCTAGTTGGGCACGAGAGTTTATGTGATGGCTTCTAATTAGGCTTCCACATTTGCTCTGTGACTCTTTGTCAAATTTTATTTTGAAGAGATCTCTCCCTCCCCCATTAGATTTGGCAGAGCTATGCATCTACATTTTGTTGTTTTCCTTTATTCCATTTTTTTAAAATTTTACTTTCAAGTAATCTCTCTACCCAATGTGAGGTTTGAACTCACAACCACACAATCAAGGGAGTCACATGCTGCACCAACCAAGCCAGCCAGGTGACCCTATTTTTTGTCATTTTTCAAAGAACAGTTCTTGGGCTTTTAAAATACACTTTATTATTTTTAATTTTTTAATTTTACCTTGTTTAAAATTTTAGGAAAAAGTTCTATGTCCCTTAAGAATTCACTTACTTATTTCCTCGTTTATTTAATTTATTCATGGGAGTCGTTGTGATTATAGCTTCTTTAATTTAACATGTAACCTCCTTCTTTCTATCTTGTTTCTTTTCATCCTTCTCTCTCTCCCGTTCCCTTCTTTTTCTTTTTCACCTTTTCTAATACTATGTTTACCTATGAAGATAGTTTAAGTTCTAGCGTATAAATTTAGAAGAATAATATTCTTAAATTCCACATATGAATGAGACCATACAGTGTATGTCTTTCTCTGACTTATTTTGCTTAGATTAATGACCTCTAGCTCCATGCAAGTCATTGCAAAAATATTTCATTCTTTTTGATGGCATATGTATGTATATATATATATATGTATATATATTTACCACATTGTATGTATATATACCACATCTTCTTTATCCATTCATCGGTTGATGGATATTTGGACTCTCTCCATAGTTTGGCTATTATTGATAATGCTACTATAAACACTGGGGTGCATGTGCCCCTTTGAATCAATTTAAGAAACAAAACAAATGAACATAGGGGCAAAAAGAGAGGCAAACCAAGAAACAGGCTTTTAAGCACAGAGAAAAAAACAGGGTTACCAGAGGGAAGGTGGGTGGGGAATGAGTTAAATAGGTGATGGGGAGTAAGGGGGGCACGTGTGATTGAGCACTGAGTGTCGTATGTAAGGGATCAATCACCAAATGCCATACCTGAAACTAATATTCCACTGTATGTAATATGTAATATGACTAATTGGAATTTAAATAAAAATTTGGAGAAAAAATATTCTCTTTATTTTTTCTAAATTATTTATTACTGTATATTGAATGTCCTCTTTGGCCTAATAATAACTGATGGGGATATTTTAATATTTCCAGCACTTAGATTTTTTATTTAAAATTTGCTTGATGGCAGTTCTAGAATGTGGTCTCTACCATACCTGTCCTTAGGAATTTATTGAGGTCTGTTTTCCAGTTAGTATCCAATCAATTTTTTAAAAGATTTTATTTATTTGTTCGTGTGTTTATTTATTTATTTATTTACAGAGAGTGTGAGCAGGGGGAGGGGCAGAAGAAGAGGGAGGGAGAGAATCCCAAAAATACTCTGCACTGAGCTTAAAGCCCAACGTGGGGCTCAATCTCACGACTCTGAGACCATGACCTGAGCCAAAAGCAAGTCGGACGCCCAGCTGACGGAGCCACCTAGGCTCTCCTATCCAATCAATTTTTATAAATAGTCCATTGACACTTGAAAAGGATGTATATTTTTAATAAAGTACAGCATTTAATAGGTACCTATTGATTAAATCTTATTATGTATTTCAAATTATTGACAACCATGTCATACACTGTAAGTTGCATGTAAAAATCTTCCTCAATATGTGTCTTAGTTCTTTTTTTCTTAAAATTCTAGAAATCCACTTTATATATTTTAAAACTGTGCTTTTTCTCACATAGAAGTTTATGATTCATATCTTTGTTGTAAATGGAACCAGCAATTAGCATTAATTTACTCTTTCTGCTCTATCACTTTTTATCTTAAATTCTATTGAAACTTGTTCACCACTACTGTTTTCTCTATATTTCCTATTGCATATCTGCATTTGTATTTTAATTTTCTCTCATAAAATTTAAATGTCTTGGGCAACAACATGGTTTTTAATTAAATGTGACGTATTTGGTTCTTAGAATAGAATTAAACTACTTAAACAGTTGTAATTACTGACATGTTTGTTCTTGTTTTAATCCTTTTGCCTTTGTCTTCTGATGTTCAGGTTTTCTTTCCAATGCTTGTTTTTCTTGATAATTTTATTGTTTTGTTTGTTTTTGGTTATCTTAATAATTTGAATGGTAGAATAATATTTCAAAATCAAAAAAATTGGGATATATAAGCTTCTAAAAATAATTGTACAAACTCCTTCTTTGAAAGAAAAGGAGTATAAATAAATTCAGAAAATGAGTTAATTTGTAACCAGGGAAATGGATACTACTTTAATTTCCATTCTAATTCCATTTTCTTTGATTTCAGGATTTCATATTTTTGGATCCAGAGTACTGTTTGTGAAATAGATAAATACACATATAATAAAAATATATAAATATATAATAAATGCACACATTTACATAGGCAGTCTGCGCTTTGCATGGTAGTGTGAGACTATAAATATAAAAATGTCCACTAGTGTAGCCATTTTTGTGTGGACATGTTTTCAGTTCTGTTGGGTGTATACTCAACACCCAATTACTGGGTGAAATCACTGGGTCATGTGGTATCCCCACGTTTAAGATTTTGAGGATCTGCCAAACTGTTTTCCAAACTGCCTACATGGTTTTACATTCCTATCAGCAATGAATGAGAATTCTGATTTCTCCACATCTTCACCAACACTTGTTATTTTTTTTTAAAGATTTTATTTATTATTCATTTGACACAGAGAGAGAGATTACAAGTAGGCAGAGAGGCAGGCAGAGAGAGAGGAGAGAGGAGGAAGCAGGCTCCCTGCTGAGCAGAGAGCCTGATGTGGGCCTCCATCGCAGGACCCCGGGATCGTGACCTGAGCCGAAGGCAGCGGCTTTAACCCCCTGAGCCACCCAGGCGCCCACCAACACTTGTTATTAAAGACAACAACTATGTCCTTACTTATTTTCTGTCTTCTGGGTCTATTTTTGATAGGAGTGTGTTGAAATCTCTAACTATAATAGTAGATTTCTCTATTTTTCTTTTCAGTTCTGCCAGTTTTTGACTCCCATACTTTGATGCTCTGTTGTCAGGTGCATATTCATTAATGATCATTATGTCTTCTTGACAATCAACCCCTTTATCAGTATGTTATGCCTCTCTTAATCCTAATAAATTTCCTTTCCTTGGAGTCTTCGCTGTCTAAAATTATAGGCTGTTCTTGCTTTATTTGATTAATGTTGGCATGGTATATCTTTCTGTATTTACTTTTAATCTACATGTGTCCTTATATTTAGAGTGGGTTTCCTCTGGGCAACATGCGGTGGAGTCTTGTTTTGATGCACTCTGACCATCACTGTCTTTTAATTGTTGCATTTAGACTATTGATGTTGAAAATGATTGCTGATATATAGCTACGTTAATATCTCCCATATTTGCTGTCGTCTCCTTTTTGCTGTTTTTGTTGTTTGTTCCTTTTTTTTGTTTTATACTCATTTCTTGCCTTTTACTGTTTTGCATATTTTATGATTCCATCTTCGCTTCTTTCTTAACGTCAGTTATACTTATTATTTTTTTTACGTTTTTAAATCCTTGCCCTAGAATTTGCAATATATATTTACAACTAATCCATGTCCACTTTATTTTTTAAAATTTTTTAAAATTTAATTTAATTTAATTTTTTCAGTGATCCAAGGTTCACTGTTTATGTCCACTTTAAAATAACACTATATTCCTTCATGGTATTGTAAGTTACTTATAATAAAATGATCTTAAGTTCTCCCTCTTGTCCCTTATATCATTACTGTCAATCATTTCATGTCACTTATATATAAATGAAAAGACATATATCACACAAATATATTTATATTATTTTATTTATTTATTTATACATAAGCACACATAACTGAATGTATTATTGCAATTATTATTTTGGACAAACTATTATCTGTTAGATCAATTAAGAATAAGAAAAATAAACATTTTAAATTTACTTTCACTTATTCCTTCTTCGATGCTCTTCCTTTCTAATATAGATCTCATTTGTTAATCTGTATCATTTTCCTTCTCTCTAAACAACTTCTTTTTTTAATTTAGTGTTTTGTTTATTTTTTAAAATTATTATTATTTTTTAAATTATTATTTGCCCCCAGGGTACAGGTCTGTGAATCATCAGGCTTATACATTTCACAGCACTCACCATAGCAAATACCCTCCCCAATGTCCATAATCCATCCACCCTATCCCTACCCTCCCACCCCCCAGTAACCCTCAGTTTGTTTCGTGAGATTAAGAGTCTCTTATGGTTTGTCTCCTTCCCGATCCCATCTTTAAACAACTTCTTTTAACATTTATTGAAAGGCAGATCTATGGACAACAAACCTTAAGTTTTATGGTCTACGGACAACAAATATCAAGTTTTATATGTCTTAGAAAGTCTATGTTTTTCTCTGACTTCTTTCAGGAGTTTTTCTTCATCTTTGATTTTATATAGTTTGAAATGATATACTTAGGTGTAGTTTTTATTTTTATTTACTTAATTTGCGTTTACCCTGCTTGGTGTTCTGTGAACTTCCCAGATCTGCGGTTTGGTATCTGATTTTAATTTTTGCTGTCTTCTCCTTTTCTTCTCCTTTCCCCCCTTCTTCTCCCTCTTCTTCCTCCTCCCCTCTTCCTTCTCCTCTTCCTCCTTTTTCTTCTTCTCCTTCTTCTCCTAGTATCCCCATTAAGCATATGCTATACCTTTTGTAGTCGTTCCATAGTTCTTGAACTTTGGATATTTTGTTCTTACTTTTTCTGTTTTGTTTCTCTTTGTTTTCAGTTTTGGAGGTTACTTTTAAGATATCTTCAAGCTCAGAGGTTCTTTCTTTAGCCATGTCCCATCTACTCATTAAGTCTATCAAAAGCATTCTTCATTATGTTACAGTATTTTTGATCTCCAGACTTGCTTTTTGGTTCTTTCTTAGAATTTCCATCTCTCTGCTTACATTGCCCATCTGTTGTACTATGCAGTCTTACTGTATCCATTGGAGGCCTTAGTGTATTAATCAAAGCCTGAATCTAGTCCTGAAGCATGCTCTAAGCTGTGGGTTTTTTTTGGGGGGGGGCCAATAATAATCAAAATATTTCCTTTCCTACAAGAAAACATTGCTCAAATCCTTATGAACAGTTACACATTGTCTACGCTGATAGATTTTACTTTCCTTCATTTCATTTTTGTTGGTTACTGTGGCTTTCACCGTTACCGTCTACAAGTGGTTTTACTTTCTTCTCATGCCTGCCTGCAGGCTGTTACAAGATACAGAATAGAAACGGACTCTTCAGGGAAGCCTGGGTGGCTCAGTGGGTTAAAGCCTCTGCCTTTGGCTCAGGTCATGATCTCAGGGTTCTGGGATCGAGGCCTGCATCAGGCTCCCTGCTTGGTGGGGAGCCTGCTTCCTCCCCTCTCTCTGCCTGCCTCTCTGCCTACTTGTAATCTCTCTCTCTGTGTCAAATAAATAAAAAAAATCTTAAAAAAAATAGAAATGGAATCTTCAATGACAATGGACAGTTTTAGAATCTTGTGGAAAAAACTATGTCAGGTACTCTTAACTATTTATACTTCAAAGAATAGTCTTGGGTGTGGGTTTTAACCTGACATTACTTAAACTGTTGTCACATAGCACCAGGGGAAAAATCATATTTTCAGGCCTATTTGTAGTCTAGAAGCAGAGAACTTTATGAAGGCAGACTAACTAAAGATCCAGCAGAATCAAATGAATTGAAAATGAATGAATTGGTGACAGTAAACTAATTGTGGTTGTCCTGGAATTTTGTCAGTATTACTTCTAATGTTCTATTTTTTAAATTTGTGGGAACATGAGGAAACCTTTTAGATTTCTTTTTGATTTATCACGAACCTTCCATTATTAGGCTAAGATTTTATAACAGAAAAAAAGCACTTTTAAATGGTCTTGTCTCCTTTGTATCCAGTAAGAATTTATGAAAAAAATACTTGTACTGAGTCTCTTTACTTTCAATGGAAAAATAATTATATTCAAATATCCATTGAGAATCTTATTCTGGAATCAGGGCTATGCCTGGGGAATTATGTCTAAGCAAAAATCTAATTCGTTCAGACATGACAAACCCACCACTAAAGAATAAGATTATACTTTATTCCTTCCAGGAATTTGTGGTCAGCGTCTTTGTGATCAAGAGATTATTTCCTTATTCACTTATTTATTTTAGAGACTATTTACTAAGATTAAGAAAAATTATTCAGGACTTAGAAATAAGTCAAAAGGATGACTTCATGTTCTTTCAAAATGGTGGAGCATTTGTGCTGTTGAGCATCTTTTTATGTGTCTATTGGTTATTTCTATGTTTTCTGTGGAGAAATGTCTATCCAGGTACTCCATCCATTTTTAAATTAGATTGTTTGTTTTTGTGATATTGAGTTGTTGAGTTCTTTATATATTTTGGATATTAACCCCATATCAGTTATATCATTTGAAAATCTCTTCTACCATTTAGTAGATTGCTTTTTCATTTTGGTGATGGTTTTCTTTGCTGTTCAATGCCTTTTGGTTTGATGTAGTCCCATTTGTTTATTTGGTTTCTTTTTTAATCTCAGCTTTCCCCTGAGTCAACCACTTATGACTTTCTATTCATGTTTCATAGGAGCCATGTTTCCTTTTATTTTCCTGAGATGACAAATATATTATATGACATGTTCTGTTTATTATAGATTTTTTTTTCCTGAGGTTTGTTTTTCCTCTCAACTTTCAGGGTATTTCTCTCCTTTTTTAGTGTTACAGAGTGATTTTATAGGCTCTAGATTGGCAATATCTCTTTTTTTTCTCATCTGTCAATGAGGACAGGTCTCCAGACCCAGAGTTTGCCTATTTGAAAGAAGCATAGATTTTTTTTTTGCCTTACGTGTGCACTTGAATGCCTATAGATCTTAGGATAGCTCTAAGTCCTATTTTTGAATTAATGTGCAAAGCCCCTAGCTAAAATTTAGTTTCTGATTATTACTCATTTTCTGCACTTCTGATAGACTGCCTACATGGCCTAATTTTCTTACTCTGGAAAATAGTATTTGTCTTCAGGGGGCAGGCTTTCCAAATTTGACTGCTCATTAGAATCTTTTGAAAAACTTTAAAAACATATAGCTTCTTGGATTCTATCTCCTCTTCTGGATTTTAATCTCTGGAGGTGGGATCTGGAACTCATGTTTATTAAAGGCTTCCCAGTGCAGCTGTTGCATTGCCCCATACTTGAGAATAGCTAAGTGTATCTGCAACAATTTATAGCTCTGCTTTAACCTATGACTCTTGGCCGTACATCAAGAGTTCACCTACAGCACTCTACTGGCCATGACCACAAGGTATTATTTCTTCTATCACAGACCTTTTTGCACAGCAGACTTGCAATGGGCAAATGAATATAGGTGCTAATTGATTGGGGGAGGGGAAAGAATAAATGCTCTTGAAAAGAAAAAGAATCTGTGCTATAATGGATCAGTTATTTGACTTTCAGTTTTACATAAGTGAGGCCAATAGGAGAGGTTTGAATTATCTTCATATCTGCATCCTTGCTTACCAAATGGAACTGTTTCAGAACATGAGTTTTCTATATAGACAATGGAATATTACTCAGCCATGAAAAAGAATTGAAATCTTGTCCTTTACAATGATGTGGATTGAACTAGAGTGTATTATGTTAAATGAAATAAGTCTGTCAGAGAAAGACAAATACCATGTGATTTCATTCATATGTGGAATTTAAGAAGTAAAAGAGATGAACATAGGGGAAGGGAAAGAAAAGTAAGATAAAAACAGAGATGGAGGCAAACCATAAGAGACTCAACTATAGGGAGAAAACTGAGGGTTGCTGGAGGGGAGGTGGGAGATGGGGTAACTGGGTGATGGGCCTTAAGGAGGGCACTTGATGTAATGAACTCTGGGTGTTATAAGCAACTGATGAATCACTAAATTTTATCCCTGAAACTAATAATACACTCTATGTTAACTAAATTGCATTTAAGTAAAAAATTAAAAATACACACACACACACACACACGAACATGGGTTTTCCTTAGTCCGTTATCTTATGACTCTATTTAATTGACCTTCTCCCAAGATATTAGGGTCTGTTTCCTTTCCCTAGACTGTGAACTTTCTAAAGACAGTTAATTGTGTCTGTCTGATGAGTGTATTCCCATCACCGCCATCAAACTTGATACCTAGCCGACATTCATGAATATGTGTGAATACCTAAATATGTGGTTGTGGGGTTTGGTTGTCTGCTATTTTCAATAGTCAAAGCTGTAACTTTGTCTACAATGGTTATTTTAATGAGAAATTGGGAGAGGCACTACAGCAGGGTCTGTAAAGTGCTAGGCCATTTCAACCCAGAAGTATGGAATTTAATTATCTTCTTAAAAAAACAGGAACACCAACTTGAAATGTGTACTTGAGTTGGAACAGAAGGAGGGGAAAAGTCCAGAAAACTTCATCTTTTATGTGTCATAGAGATTGAAAATGATCTCGTTTTAATGACATGTTCAATTTCAAACATTAAAAGTATCGTTGTTTTTTTTAATAAACTTGATCGTACAGCTTTTGTATTTTATGCCGTGTTATGGAAATAAAAAACATAACATCAAATTGGTTCTAACCTCCAACGTACTTTTTATGGAAACTTAAATTTGGATTAATACCACGGAGAGAGATTTCTTTCCTCTTTAGGCTCAGACAGGGTAATTAGTTTTAGTAATAAAATTAAAGGAGAAAAAAAAGCAAAGATAGTTCTTGCCTTATGTTGGCAATTCAGTTCCTTAAAGCTGTTCTGCTAAAAAATATGCCATCGTTTGGAATATTTTAAAGAATGAAGATTACTGATTTCAATTTAAAGTTATTGTTTCTTTGTTTTTTGGCCAATCTTTTGTCTTGCTGCAGTGGTTTCTTCGGATATAAACTTTTTAATAGAAATTTGCATATCTTTTAAGTTTGAATAAAAATATAGAAATCCTGATTAAGACTAGATACTTTGAGGACATAAAGCATGTCCTCTTCTCTTGCTCCTGTGAGCTAAATGATGTGTCCAAGTGAACGTACCATCACACATGTATGTTGCATGTTGTCACAAACCATACTTGGATTTCTGGAGTCATGTGCTTTTGCCTTTGGCTTTGGTAACTTTTGAGAACTGAATATGACCAACATGGAAGTAGTTTTGAAACAGATTCATTTTAATTTTTTGTGTTTTTTGGTTTTTTTCTGAACAACTTGGAATTTATAAAGTACGTGCCCATAGAAATGATGTAGATTATGGTTACATTTCAAGGTAACTCATACAGATTTCTGTAGCCCACAGTCTAACTCAGCTTTTCACATAATGGGGGTATCCTTAGACCTGGCTCCTGGGGATAGCAGTCATGTGGTGAAGGCCTAGAGGTGAGGGGAAGGCTCAAGTGTGGGGAGGAATGAAGGCAGGGTTCTCCCTCATCAACATGGCCTACTTGTCCATAGGAAAGACTTATGTTTTTACCTTCTGTTCACCACAAGTATTTAAATTCTTAGTGGTCTCTTGGTACTCACACAGTGCTCATGTCCTGCATTCTACTACTCTGAGCCCAGACTTCAATCTTTACCTCTAATCACGTCACACTTCCAAATCCCTCACTTCTTAAATTCCCGAAGTAAATTATTCATCTCTTCAGTGTGGTTGATTTTTAATTTTTTTATTGAGGCATAATTGACGTAAAACATCATTATTATTTTTGAATGTTTCACTTCTGAACGTAACATAAGTGGCTTAACACTGGAATAATGCATCAGAAGCCAAAACATATTCTTGCCTTTTTAATCTGTAGACTCTGCTTTTCTCTTTCAACTTCAGAAAACCATAAACAATCTCTTAGAGAAAAACCCTAATGTTCGATAGGAAGAAGGGAGAAGTACATGATTTATCTCTTTTAATCTTGTTGCATCAACTCATTTTAGATTGAGAGAACCACCTTGTCTTTTGTCAAACAATGCAAACTTTGAAAAATACACCTCCCTTGACACACACTGTGGCTGGAGTATTCCTGTCAGGAGTGTCTGGGGCTCTATTTCTGGGCCATTTATCAGCTCGCTGCCAAACTGCCCATCTGGAAATCTGACACTGAGCATTCCAATCTGCCTTGTCATTATGAAATAAGGAGGGCTCCCACCCCGACCCCCCGGTCTCTGGGGATCTTTGCAGAAAAGCCACCTATTTTTGTTTTGCTTTTCCTGTACAAATATAAATGCTCTGATAGGCATTTTCTCCTGAGATATCAAAAGTCACTTGCTTCCATTGATTTTTTTTTCCCAGAATATCCTCACTGCTATTTCTTCATGGTCTGGAGAGAACAAATGACCTGTCCAGGGTTTCACAGTGAGTTAGAAAAAGAATTAAGAGTGATCCGTGAGTCCCTTCGGAGATTACTTTCATTTTTAATTTTCTCCCCAGTGCACTTCATTACTTCTTTATATGACCCGTAGGTCCAGAAGCCCTTTTTACAACTCCTAGGTCACCATCTTACTTTTTAAGAGTGTGAGAAGTTACAGTTTTCTTCCGGAAAATCATATAGACATGGCATGAAAAATTACCGTATTTCTCTTGGAATGCTCCACATCTGTATATTTTTTCATTTTCTTTGGAAATCTATAACAAGATCTGGAATTATGACATACTCGGAATTATGACTGTTTTTCTTTTCTTCACCTGTATGGGTAATAATAACTTTCTTAATTTCAACCTGTACATGGGTTGGTAGGTCAGGTGTCTTCATTCCGCTGAGATGAGCTACTTTGTGGCTTTCTCATTTTGCCGCTTTGCAGATATGCTGAGTGTGCTAGTGTCTATCCTTAGATTTGTACCACCTTCTCTGAGGGAAGAGAGGGATGAAAATCTTGGAAATGGTATTGTCGGACTCTGAAATAATCGTATTTCTAGGACAATTGAGGGAGAAATGCTGTGAGATCACTTGTGTTTGAACATGCTAACCAAGCAGCTGCCTCAAGTTTTGGTTTTCAATGGGGTGCTTTAAAATCACCCATGAGCAGCCCCTGTATTTAACCTGTATTTATTAGAGTAACTCTCTACCAATTGAGGCAGCAGAGGACAAGTTATTCAAGTTGTAGTTTGGGTCCTTATTTGATATACCAGTCGTAAATATTAGAAGCATGGTTAGGTGGATTTCAGAGAGGTCATGCAAGGTGGAGTTTATAGCTTAAATTGGATTATATCTGGGTTTTTTTTAAAAAGCCTTTTATTATCTCCCCATTGAAGATTCCACCTCCCCTTTTTTAAAGGACAGGGTCATATTTTGTGCTTTAATTTTTTTATCCACTCTGCCAAACTCTGCTTTTTAATTGGTGTATTTCTAATTTTTTATTACTTGTTTTCTTTTTGTTTCCTCTGTTTCTTTTATCTTGCTGTAGTTTTCTTGAACACTTTTTAGGCTTCTGCTCTGATTTGCTTGCAGTGTGTTTGAGTGTATTTATTTGTATAGGTTTTTAGTGGTTGCTCTTGGGATTACAATAGACATATGACTTATGACAGTCTACTGACATCAACATGATATTGCTTGAGTGGAGCATAGGAACCTCACTTCCACTTAAGTCCCTGTACCATCTCCACAATTGAAAAACCATTGTCTTGACTTTCAGACAGGGATATGGATTGAATATTTATGTCCTCCCAAAGTTCATAGGTGAAGCCTTAACTCCCAGAGTGGCTGCATTTGGAGAGATAGAACCTGTAAGGAGGTGATTAAGATTAAATGAGGTCATAAGGCTGGAAGCCCTGATCCAATAGGATTAGTGTTCTCATAAGAAGAGACATGGGTGAGCTTTCTCTGCACACCCTGCTGCCTGCCCACAGGCATGTGCTAAAGAAAGGCCATGTGAGAGGGTGCCTGTGTGGCTCAGTCGGCTAAGCGTCTGACTTTGGCTCAGGTCATGATCTCAGAGTCCTGGGATCAGCCCCATGTTGGGCTCCATGCTCAGTAGGGAGTCTGCTTGTCCCTCTTTCTCTCCCTCTACCCCTCTTCCTGCTCATGCTCTCTCTCTCTCAAATAAATAAAATCAGGAAGGAAGGAAGGAAGGAAGGAAGGAAGAAAGGAAGGGAGGGAGGGAGGGAGGGAGGAAGGAAGGAAGGAAGGAAGCTAAGGGACATAATGAGAAGGGGCCATCTGCAAGCCAGGAAGAGAATCCTCGCTGGAAACTTGATCTTGGACTTTTCCACCTCCAAGAATGTAAGAAAATAAACTTCTGTTGTTTAAGCTACTCAGTCTATGATATTTTATTATAGCAGTCCAAACTGATCAGTACAGATGGTATTATAATTTTTATCTCAATCCTCAGATAAGATTTAGATAACNGTCTATGATATTTTATTATAGCAGTCCAAACTGATCAGTACAGATGGTATTATAATTTTTATTTCAATCCTCAGATAAGATTTAGATAACTTGGGCGCCTGGGTGGCTCAGTGGGTTACAGCCTCTGCCTTCGGCTCAGGTCATGATCTCAGGGTCCTGGGATTGAGCCCCGCATCGGGCTCCCTGCTCAGCGGGAAGCCTGCTTCCTCCTCTCTCTCTCTGCCTGCCTCTGCCTACTTGTGATCTCTCTCTGTCAAATAAATAAATAAAATCTTTAAAAAAAAAGATTTAGATAACTCATCAGGAGAAGAATAGTCTATTGCAGATCATTCTTGGCTAATGACTGTTAACCATTTTGGTTCTTTACATCGTTGTATTTTTCCTTCTTGGTGCTCTCAGTTTCCTTCATTTATCACTTCCTTTCTGTTTGAAGAATTTTCTTTAGCCATTCTTTAAGAGCAGGTCTTTTAAGTGGCACATTCTTACAGTTTTCCTTCATGTGAGAATATTTTTATTATTCTTTCATTCCTGAAGAATAGCTTTGAGGCTATGAAATTTGCAACTAACAGTTCTTTTCTTTCAGTGCTTGAAAAATACTGTGCCACTTCTCTTTGTCCTCCATTGTGTCAGATGAGAAATCTATCATTCAAATTGGTATTTCTCTGTAGATAAAGCCTTGTTTCTATCCAGGTGCTTTCAAGATACCTCTTTGTTTTAGTGCTTAGACGTTGAATTATGATGTGTCTTGACCTGGATTTCTTTGAGTGTATCCTACATGGAGTTGTCTTAGCTTTTAAACATCCTAGATTTATGTCTTTCTCCAAATTTTGGAAGTTTTCAGCCTACTATCCCTTCAAATATAGGACTCTGATGATATGAAACTGGATTGTTCATTATTGACTAGATTAGACAAATCTGGGTTAAAATTCTGTTTAAGCCACTTAGTGGGTAAATTATCTGGGTAAAATGAACCTGTTTCTTATTCATTCATTCATTCATTTACTCATTCATTCATATAAGATGAAATGTGATGCCAGTCTAAAATGGACTTTGTCGNGTTTCTTATTCATTCATTCATTCATTTACTCATTCATTCATATAAGATGAAATGTGATGCCAATCTAAAATGGACTTTGTCAGGTTTTTTTGTTTTTTTTTTTTAAAGATTTTATTTATTTATTTCACAGCGGGAGAGAGATCACAAGGAGGCAGAGAGGCAGGCAGAGAGAGAGGGGGAAGCAGGCTCCCCGCTGAGCAGGGAGCCCGATGTGGGCCTCGATCCCAGGACCCTGAGATCATGACCTGAGCCGAAAGCAGAGGCTTTAACCCACTGAGCCACCCAGGCGCCCGACTTTGTCGTTTTAAGCAGCAACTGCCTTCCTCCAACTTTAGGGACCCCGGGGAGTGAACAGAATGAAGCATCAGCAGTATCTTGTCCCTAGTGCCTAGAACGATGCCGTAGCCATGAGACTTTAACTGTCATTTGTTGCATATATAAGTAAATGATGATTCCAAACCCAACAATATTTCTTTCCCAGTGTGCTGAAAGAGACAAAACACTGAAAGATTTGTGGTACAAGTGAGCAACTGGCTCGGTGATGAAAAGCAGGA
The DNA here is from genome assembly GCA_002007465.1 of Ailurus styani. Classification (NCBI taxonomy): domain Eukaryota; kingdom Metazoa; phylum Chordata; class Mammalia; order Carnivora; family Ailuridae; genus Ailurus; species Ailurus styani. Next base: position 30,882 of record LNAC01001509.1, on the reverse strand, counting down.
ATTTACTGCATTAACAATCTAATTTTTCTCTTTATTGCTCTCTCTACATTTCTCCCTCCTCCTTTGGCTACATCTCTCTCACTCTACGGGTCTTTATCTTGCTATTTTTCTCCCTAAGTTCCTAAGCTTCCTCCTGTCTCCTCTTTGCCTCCTATGGTCTTTTTTGTTTATATGTGTTTGGATTCCTAGTTCTGTACTCTATTCCTGCTTACTTTCTCATTTTAACCTCCTTTTTTTGCCTCTTAGCTGCTTCTCTAGCTCACCATTACCATTCTGTATCAGGTCACTATGGGAATCTAACTTATTTGTATTTATGTAGTAATAATTCAGTGTTTATTTGCTAACGCTTGGGATAAAGATTTCTTTTCCTTTTTCCAACTGGAAGAAGAGTCATTTAACCTATTAAAATTAATATACATATTTATTAAGTACTATATAATCTATTTAAATATGAAATATATTTAAATGTAAAAATGAAGTATATTTAAATTAAATACTATAACGATATATGTTTAAGTCAAAAAGATAATGCAACTTTTTACTCATCTCTGACTAGATTAATTTTGCTTTTCTCGTAGCTTTAAGGCTGTTAGTTTAAAAAATAAATTCCCGGGCGCCTGGGTGGCTCAGTGGGTTAAAGCCTCTGCCTTCGGCTCAGGTCATGATCTCAGGGTCCTGGGATCGAGGCCTGCATCGGGCTGTCTGCTCGGCAGGGAGCCTGCTTCCCCCCCTCTCTCTGCCTGCCTCTCTGCCTCCTTGTGATCTCTCTCCCTCTGTGAAATAAATAAATAAAATCTTAAAAAAAATAAAAATAAAAAAAATAAATTCCCAATCCCTCTTGTAAACATGGATCTATGATGTCTTTTATTAAGCTATTGCTAAAGCCACAAAGAATGACTGTGACAAGCAGGTCTGAAGACAATAATCTCCATAGGCCTCAGCATCTGGTTTTAGGAAACTAAACAGGAAACATTCAGTACTAACTCAGCATCTAGTTCATTGACTCGCAAATACTGATTATGCTCGTTAGTCAGTTAGACCGACTATGTTAATAGTCCAGTTTTCTGGGTGGAGAGTGACCTTTCATTCATCCCACTCTCCCGACCTCGATTCTGCCCCTGCCAATGGACTGACCCCACAGAGAGGAGGGAGGTCACAGTCCCTCTGTCTCTGCCTGAGGGACAGCAAGTAACAGCTATAGTCCTACCTTCCAGGCATCATTGCTGCAGTTCTAGCTGATCCCCTTTACCATTTTCCTCTTTATACGTTTCTTCTCTTTTGCTAACGTATCCCAAGTTCTTAGTGCTCTTTCCTTCTCTACACGACAGCCTTAGGAAAAGGGTTTTTTTTTTCTTCTTTCTTACTGTGAACCAATACAATAATCTTTCCTAGGAGGGAGGATTTTCAACCTTGAACCTTGGCTGTCTTTGGAAATGAACAGATCTGTTCCTTAGAGCCCTGGAAGACGAAATGCTCTCAGTTTACCATCCTACCTCCACCCCCATGTCTTTGATGACATGTGCCCCGGACCTTTAAACATTTAATTGGAGAGCTTAGTTGAGTATTCTTCTCATCCTTAGATTACCCTATAAATATTGAAATTGGACAAGATCTTTTAAAGTATTTAAGTGACATTTTGTTGGTGTACACACAGGGAGAATAAATTTACATCTATTAGCTAATTATTTATCATGCAAACTGGCCCCCAGTCCTTCGATTTTTTTTTTTTTTTGATAAAGCCTAATGCTTGTAAGGAAAAGGTTCTTCCTCAAGTTTGGGTTCTTCTGGGACAGCTTGCAAAACTGCACTCACAGACTGCAAATGTGCTTCACATCCTTGAGCAATGAGTAAGGAAAAACTGAGATCTCTAGCATTAAACAATTTTATGCCACAAAACCTGTGTGTGAGTTATTGACTTTCCATTCCTATGATTACTCAATTAATGAAACCGATTAACGCACACTGTGCTTTTGTAGTAGCATCAGCAGGAATTAAATGAGTCTTTAGGGGGGAATGTTTATGAGTTTTGTTGATTTCAGGAAAAAGACTTGAGTGATAAGGGCAGCTGCTTCTGGGAAACAGCTTACACCCAAATAGGAACGAACCATAAGACTGAACAGATGTTGTTCGATCTTCTCAGTGCCTGGAATATGGTGCGATGTCATCACCTATTTCCTTTCCAAGAAGGTCTAAACTAGTCAAAGGAAACTGTTGGGGCCTGCCACAGCATTCCCTAGCAGCAGGACAGGGTTTATTCTCCAGAATTTCTGTAGTCATAAGTCTTTCTGATATCTCACTAATCAATTAAAAAATCAATAATAAAATAACCAACAACTACACAAATATTTTGACTTGGTGGTAATAGCAAATTGACTTAAAAAATAAGTTGCATTACCTTTGAAAACATTTTATACTGATTCCCGCTAATTTGAGAAATAGGATGTGATGGTTAATTTTACATGGCAAGTTGACCGAAACAAAGGATACCCAGATAGCTGGTAAACATTTCTTCTGGGTGTCTGGGAGTGTTTCTGGAAGGGGTTTGAACTGGTAGACTGGATAAGGAAGCTTATCCTCAGCAGTGCTGGTGGGCATCATCCACTCCTTTGAGGGCTTGACTAGAACATAAATGTAGAGGAAAGGTGAATTTGCTCCCTTTGCTTGAGCTGGGACATCTGTCTTCTCTTGACCTTAGACACTGGCGCTCCTGGTTCTCAGGCCTTTGAACTTGGATAAATTACACCACTCGCTTTCCTGATTCTCCATCTTGCAGAAGGCAGATCATGGGACTTATCAACCTCCATAATTGTGTGACTGATGCATGGGGAAAGCAAAGGAAAATGGTGGGGAATAGGACTTCTTATTTTTAGAGGGCTGACTTCTCAACTGCAGTATTTCTGGAAGACATCTCTCCTGTGCCTCTCTCCACATTATAATGTAGTAGATCTGGAGTAAGAATCAGATAAAAGTGGGTTCCAATGAAATGTGTCCCCACATTGGTTTTGTGACCTTGGGTAAGTTATACATTGGGTAAGTTAATGAAGCCTAATGTATCTCAGTTTCCCTTTCTGCAAAATGAGGATACATATACTTGTTTCAGAGGGTTGAATGAAATAACCTATGTGATAATTGTTGTTTTAATGTGCATTTTTAATATTTTAAAGTATCATAGATTATGACAATCAAAAGATTTATTAATTTGCAAGGAGGTGGAAGGGGGTTTTAAATGTATAGATTGGTTGTAAAGATGCTTTCTGATTTTAGGGGCACCTGGATGGCTCATTTGGTTGGACATCTGACTCTTGGTTTCAGCTCAGGTCGTGATCTCAGGGTCATGGAATTGAGCCTCGTGATAAGCTCTAAGCCTGGTGGGGAGTCTGCTTGAGATTCTCTCTCCCTTTTCTTCTGCTTCTCCCCTCTGTGCTCATTCTCTCTCTTTCTCCAAAATAAGTAAATAATTTTTTTACAAGATGCTTTCTGATTTTAGAAATGTGAAAATATGAAAAGAAAGAATGCTCCAAGTTTGAGAAAAAAATCATGATAGATGCTAAAGAAATATCCACTTTCCTTCTCTTTGCAAATTAAGAAAGCAGACAGCAGTGAGCAGAGCACTTAAACCTTCAAGGAGAGTGGGATTGCTTGATATTTATTTATAAGATACTTTATTTGTAGTATGAATATGTAAAATCCAATGTACAAAGATCAAAGCATCCTGGTCTGAGATGTGTGGACATCTTGTGTGGACTTTATTTCTTATTTTGGGCTTGCAAATAAAATGAGAGGGCCCACAGCTTCTGCTATATAATCCAGACTTGATTAGTCTTGTTTTTTGGTGGGGTCAATGAAGAAGGATTTTGATTATTTAAAGAACATGTCTAGCACGATGAATAAACCACAAACCCAAGAAAATTTACTATGTATAATCATTATGCAGCCTATTTCTATTTTTACCAAAGTGAAGCGTGAGGTTTTGGGTGTGCTGGTGTATTGTTTTTGCTTTGGCAGGAGACTAGGTGTAGAGATAGCTTTGAGGGGAAAATGGTTGTTCTATAATTGTGAAATTATTTTCTTCCTAACATAGCTGTGCTAATTTATTTCACTCGTATCCAGATTGCAGCCAAAGAAATCAGCCATCTCAAAGCTGGAAGAGACTGGATTTAGAAAGGTTGGGGACAGATAGAAACATTGGAATTTTAAAGATAGAGGAAGTGGGATTATACATTTATATTAATGAATATTTTATATAATATTATATATATTTATATATAAATAGTAGATATTTTTATTTATATTCAATTAGCCAACATATAGCACATCACTAGTTTTTGAGATAATGTCCAATGATTCATTAGTTGTGTAAGACACCCAGTGCAAATAGTATATGTTATGTGTGTGTTTATACACATGCATCCTGAGAGAAATACAAATGCAATGGATAGACAGATAACACAAAACCATTCTCTTTGGGAAGCCTAAAATCTTGACCCTGGAGGGGTAACTCAACCCTCTTCCTAGCAACTTACAGTGTCTCTAAGAATCTCTGATCAGGATCTTTGACATGTTTATTGAATCTGAGCCACTTGGAACCTCTTGCCACATTCATGGTCCCTCCCCCCCACAATGGGCTGGCATTGCCTTTGTATTTGTCCTTTGTAATCAGGGTCTTCTGTCTTTAATTTCAGAGTTCCTGGCAATCTAAAATATATCTTCTTTCAGAATGGCTGGAAAGACCCCTGCCACAACTTTTTTTAAATGAAGTTTTAATTTTTTTTAATCATTAGAGAATAGGTATAAATAATAAGACCTACCATTTTAGTGAGCACCTGCTATGTTCTAGGCAGGTGCCTTCATTAATTACCTGACTTTAGTTCTCCCCCAGTTGTATGAGAAAGACAGAATCGCCATTTAAGCTGAGTAAACTAAAATTAATTGAATCGTATAACAACAAAGGTGTCCCATCAACGAACATTATTTTTTTTATTGGCGAAGCCTGAGGGAACTGGTAGAGAGAGAGTGTTAGGAATGATTCAACACATTGTTCATTTCACAGAGCAGGAGAATGAGTCTAAAGTCAGAGAGTGATTCCGCCAAGGTCTCACTGGGTGTGTAGTGGAGCTGGGAACAGATCTCAGGACTTGCGGTCCACCGTCCTTCCTGTGAAACCAGGCTGCCTCATGAAATGGAATGGCAACAGGCCTATGGAAGTGTGGCCAGCTGTGCATCCCCACACTGCTGCTATCCTCATGTGCTACCTGAGGCTCCCTGTGACCTGGACCAATGAGAGGAGAGAAGGTCTGAGGAGCCACTAATATCCTTCTGGGATGAGAGAGCCTTGTCACTCAGGCCCCTTTTTTTCCTTTCTGGCCCCAGTCAGAGAGATGCCCACTGCTGTCTTCCAGAGTAAGACATGATTAGGTTAGCTACAGGTTAAGAAACAGAGCACTTGTTAAAGCATGTTAAAGAAAGGACATAGCAAGTAAAAGCATTTAAGAAAAGAAGGAAACGCTTTCCTCTCCAGGTGCAATCTTACAACTTACCTCTTATAGGACAGCATTACCTTTGACTGCCCAAACTTGAGTCCACCAGGTGAGAAGATGCCAGTGCTAGATGCCGGACGCAGTGTCCCCTACCCCTCCCACTCCCACCCGCTTCAGAGGAGCCCAGGTCTCTCCTCTAGCATGACTCCCTTAACAGGGGCACCAGGGTCTGCTCTCAGTGCTCTTGCTTCGCTTGGGCATCCACATGGACCCACACTTCCTTTTAGAATCTTCTAGCTGATGGAACGTGTGTGAAAAGCAAAGGATTTTTTTTCTCTCCTTGAAGCTCTTCGGCCTTCAAGGATTAGGTGTGAGTGTAGCCGGGACAGAGGTGAGAGCTGTGCAGGTGAGGCAGGGGTGTGAGGTGAGAAGTGCAAGGTGAGAAAACAGCAACACGAACATGCCTAGGTGGACTAGAGATTCTGCACTGCTTAATCTTCTCTTGGTCGGTCTCCATGCCAGCTCTGGATGGATTCATCAGTGCTGTCTTCAGATTCACTCATTCTCTCTTTGTGGTCAGTCTACAGATTATCCCATTTACTAACTCTTTTATTTACGTACATATTTTTCATTTCCAGGTTATTGAGTCGGTGATTTCTCTTCACGTTCTTCTTTTCTTTCTGTCTGTTTTTCTTTCATATTTTTGTTCCATTTGAGGGAATAAACTATTTATTTCAAAGTATTAGTTAGCTTATTCCCTAAAATCTACTATCTTTGGAGTAAATTAATGTTGTAATTGTTGATGTTGCTGGGTATCTCTCCCAACAAAATTTTAATTTTTTTAAAATTTTATTTCTTTATTTGACAGAGAGAGAGAGAGAGAGAGAGAGAGAGAGAGAGAGAGAGAGATCACAAGTAGGCAGAGAGGCAGAGAGAGAGGAGGAAGCAGGCTCACTGCCAAGCAGAGAGCCCGATATGGGCCTCGATCCCAGGACCCTGAGATCATGACCTGAGCCGAAAGCAGAGGCTTTAACCCACTGAGCCACCCAGGCGCCCCAAATTTTAATTTTTTAAATTTTGATTTACAAGCTAATTTTGAGTAGGATTAATTTTTTCTCTCTCTCTTCCTTAATGTTCACTGCTTACCACCTAGCAATTTTATGTTTGTTTTTACTGATTTGCTGGGCCTCCGTCCATACTTAGGTCTTTTGATGCCATGTTGGTGACATGGAGGAGATCACAGACTGAGTAGGAGGTTTGGGTCATTCCTGGCTTCTAGGGAGCTTGTATAGTCCCATCTGTGTTTGGCAGAAGTTATTCTCTTTCCTTTCAGTGACAAACCCCAGTGCTCTCCTTAGTTTCAAGTAGAGAGACTGGGTCAGGTCCTATGTCCCGAGTAGAGCATTTTTGAGCATTAGTATCATCAAGTTTTGAACCCACACAAAGCTCCGTGGCCTGGTCTAGCTGCCATTTTATGAAAAGTGCTAACCTTCCCTTTTTACGTAAACTGGGAATAACAATATCTATTTTTCAGAGTCACGAAGCTGATTAGAATGATTCTAAAGGGTTTCTCTATAGACTCCATGATTTCTTACCTTTGTATTTTATTCAGTGCTGCCTAATCTTGTCATGTGATTATTTAACATGGAATAGTTTACTAAATAACATCAATAAATCCTCAAATCCTGAGCTTATTATGTATTTATTATTATAGGATGTAGTTTATCTGTTCACAAGTCTAAATTCACACGATTCCTTTATTTTTTCTTTCCCAATATACTGATCAAGAACTATGTACATGACTAATGCTTTTCCAAAACTTTTATAATTGTAATTGATGAAGAAGGTTAAGTTTTGAAATTCGATAGACTAGACTCATTTTGAAAAACTTATGGTACTAAAGGTATAATTTCACTGACTCCCATCACTGTGAATCTTGTACTCAATATATCTCCAAAATGACTATCATAGGGAGTATTTATATTATGGTTTTTGCAGAGCTTTGCCTAAAATAAGATCCGTTTTCATAGATAAACATTTTGTTGAACAAGGGATTTCTTTGCAAGAGCGTGACAGATCTGCATAGGAAGAAAAGTCTAGTTTTGGGACATGATAGTCTCTGGATTTAGTTAACAATTATTGGAAACATCTTGTTGGGGAAAGGTTAATGCTCAGAATGATGACTACATTAATTTCCACCATATTCTACTAAGCACAGAGATTTACATACAGTCGTGTTGCCTTTCATTTTTCAAAGTCTGATATTCTTTTTGGATCTCTTCAAAAAGATGTGATCTATGCTGGAATAAAGGATCTAGCTGAGGTTTTCTAATTAACATGCAAATAATGCCAAATATTCTAATTACCTTTGGGGAGACCCAGATGCCTTGTCTTGTAAAGTCTTGCCCCTTGGGTTGCTGGGCTCTATGATAAGGTTGCACCTGTTAAGACCTGGGTCAGAAAGCCCTAGAGAGATTGCTGTTAGGGGAGGAAAGCTCTTGTTGCCTTCTCCCATGGAGGATGGAGGAGCCAAAGCTTTAATGGAAAGATGTCAAAGAAACAATGATTCATGACACTTACTACAGAGCTCAGGCAGGTTTTATTCAGGACTAGTGCAATGGGAGTAGGGACCACTGTGGTGGAGCTTTGCAGTAAGGGAGAGAGATTAGGCTGAACTCTGTTGAATACAACAGAGAAAAATGGGAATGTATATAGCCAAGGAGCGGGATGGAGCATCTGTGAGTGGAAAACGACTAAGAGGAAACCTCAGGGGCGAGATGGGGGATTCTGGTCGAACAGATCTAGTAGGATTCTGGCTGAAGGCAAGCCAGGGTGACTGAATACTGAGGGTGGGGGATTCTGGCTGAAACAACTTGACAGGATTCTTCCTAAAATTGAGTGATGCAAAGAACATGAAATCCCAAAAGTTGACACCTCATTGGGAAGAGGATTCAGAGGAGCCTGACTGAAGTTTGGTCAAGGGAGGGACTCTGTCAGTGACATGCCCAAAATACTGCAATTAGAAATTCTGAGAGTTAAAGAAGAGAATGGGTGTTCGAGATTATCAGTCCGTGGTGTTTGAATGGGGGGTTACAACTTTCCCTCTCTATGGGTTGGCCTTGTCCCAACACATCAGGTTCAGTTTGAGGCTCTCTGTCAAGGCTACTCACTGAATGGCTGTGTGTCCCTTCCTCCTGCATTCAGAAACTCAGTGTAAGTAGGCATGCATGGGGGAGGTCTGGAGAAGGTCAGACCCCAAACGGTTGTGGTTTATTATATTTCTGTCATTTATAGAGCTACACATGTTGGGACCCATGTTTCTCCTTACTGGCCCCCCAAATGAAGGTCTCATCTTCTCTACAAGGGTAGTGAGTTCAGCCGTGACATATCAGCAGGCAGGGCTGCTAATAACCTAGGACACCTTTGTGCAGGTCAGGTACAGGAATTTTAACTTCCTCTTGGGCGGGTAAGGAAGAATTTCCCCTGTTACTTCATATTTCTTCCATCACACTACATGCTCTTTGGTTTAGTGGTTTTAACTCTACTTTATTTTGGTTCCTCTTGGATCTGGTGAAGGAAAAAATGTTATTTAAATGTTTTCATAATTGAGGCAGAAAAAGAGATGGATCCACCTGCTGTGTATATTGAATCTTTCCATCTTGATCATTTGCCTTGTTAGGCTGTGGTCCCAGGATCCTTCCTCACTGTGGCCACTACCCGGCAGGCCCATTTCATCTCAGTACCTAGCTGCTGCTCAATCCGATTCCCTTTCAACCAACTGACCTTATGTTATATCTACTTTTTTTTTTTTTTTAAAGATTTTTTTTATTTATTTATTTGACACAGAGAGATTACAAGTAGGCAGAGAGACAGGCAGAGAGACAAGGAGAGGAGGAAGCAGGATCCCTGCTGAGCAGAGAGCCCGATGCGGGCCTCGATCCCAGGACCCTGGGATCATGACCTGAGCCGAAAGCAGAGGCTTCAACCCACTGAGCCACCCAGGCGCCCCATGTTATATCTACTTTTGCAGATAGTCATATATTGAATAGCTCTTGTCGGTAATTGTTGAACACATAGTCAACATTTTCTCCTTTGTAAATTACGTTCTTTGTCTCCTCAAATCATTTGTATGGCTTATAAGAAATCCCAAGTGTCATGGGAGAGAAGAAATAACTCGAGTTTCATATATTTTTTTGGATTTTTTTTACTCGAAACCAGTAGATATTTAAGAACAACTATTAGTTTATGAACACATCAACAAAAATAGTTAATATTTCGTAAAACAGATATTCTGGTTAGGATTTGCAATGTATACATTTTACACTGCAATTCTAAAGAATGTATAATATTTTCATAAGGACTGATTCTCGTCAAGGACTTTGGATCTGACCATTGTGAAGCAGTACATCATTCTGGCCAATAAGGGAAGACCAGTGATCACCAGGTTATAGACAAGCTACTGATGTGTGAGCACTTATTTAGGGGTCCATGCTCATAAATGGGACTAGCAGCAGTCAGGAAAGGCTGGAGAGATGCAGGAAGATTTTTCAAGTTGGCTCGTGGAGTTCATATATCTTCCAGTTAAATATAAATAATCTCACCAAGAGGATCTCACTTTAGTCATGTCATTTTTTTCCCTTAGGAAAGATGTATTATGATAATTAACATGCCTCCATAGAAACTTAGATGAGTGCATTTTAAATGGGTCACTCATTCTGAATTTCTTGATTTAATGTCATTTCTCTTTTTAAAAACATGAATGTGCACGCTGATTTTCTATTTCCTCTCACCATCTGTTACCATAAGCTCATAGACAAAATATAGCTATAAATCATAGTTACTAAAAATTTACTCTTCTTGTCTCATGGGGTGTATTTATGACTGTGTGTGTATGTTTGTATTTATGAATTCACATTTTCTTTACTTTCTGTGTGTTTTCTCTAGATAAGGAGCAAAATAATCTCTTTGCAGACATTAATTACAAGCCCCAAACTTAGAGGATGACGGCTTTGAGCTTCTAAGATAGTCGACAATCTCTAACCCATCATCAGTCATTTTTAAGCAAATTCTTTGTGGGTTGGATTCATTTCTATGGCTTTGCCTTCCTCATTTTGGTAGCAGAATAGTCATTACGGAATGGTCTATGAATAGAGTCCAAGTCTGGATACTTAGATCTGCTTAGTGACTCAACAGAAAAGCTCATGCACCTGCTGATTTTGTCTTGTTAGCATATAAACATCTTTGCTATTAATCTCTGCATAATGCTTTTGATCATGTGTTTTCAATACAGGATAGAACACAAAAACAAAACAAATGGACAGTGACTAAAAAAAATTATTTCCAGAACTATTCCCTCAAGAAAATAAGTTTTACTTTCAGACTAAAATATTATTTAGTGATAACATCAAAGAAATAAACCCTGTCAACTTATAATGTCTTGAACCATAACCAATAACTTAAAAAACAAACAAACACACAAAAAACCCATAACCAATAACCTAAAAAATAAAGGGTAGAGAATTCGTTTGTGCTCCAAAATGATTTATACCATAGTATCCAGGTCCCTTCAGCCCTGCTTGCTAGTTTGGTTATCAGCAATGGTTCTGTGTGTTAGGTTTTGAGAACTATATAACTCAGCATGAATAATAACCTTATTTCACTTGGTGAGGAGGAGTGATAAGCCCCTCCCCTGAATTTGCCACAGAACTATTTCCTCATTTTCTTTCTAAATGCTGCGTGGTAAAGTGAATTATTTGTTTCTCACACCTGTAACATTCCACTATCACCTTAGCTGTACCGTGGTATTAAAAAATTTAAATCCATCTGGTGAAAAGCCAATTGTGACCTTTCTTTTTATGGAAGATGTATTCTAATTCCAATTTTGCTTGGGCCGCAGCAGCTTCTAATGCAAATGAGTACATGTCTTATAAAATGTCACTAATAAACTCCCTGTCATTTGGTGCTGGAGTAAGATATCACATAAAAATCACCTTTCTCTTTTAACAAAAATCATCAAGTGAAACTAAATTAAAATAGCTATTTTTTTATTATCTTACCATATTAAGGTAAGATGTGTGTGTACATGCACACGTGTGTGGGTCATGATTTACTGATGTAAATTAAACTGTTGAGTGCAAGGCCTTTTTTTTTCCACATTGGGGAATATGGTTATTACACTTAATCTTTTTTTTATTTTTTTACATTAAGGCAAGAACAAGAAATGTGGACATGAGGCCAGAAAGTTAGGCATCAAAGTCCAAATACATAAGCACTATGTTGGAATCTAGAGATCTAGGTTTTAGTCCCCCCTGGCCTTCTGTTACCTGTGTGACCATGAGCAAATCACCCTCTCTGAGCCTTCATTTATTTGTCTATAACCTAGAAATATCAGTGCTTGCTCTATTTTCTTGGTTTTTCATGTGAGGGAATGTTCTTGCAATCTGTGAGCTGCTACACAAATAGAAGTGGGATTATTTAAAGTTGAGCCAGATCATTTTTGGTCAAAGGGTGAGGCAATAATCAAATCACCATTTATGTCAAAAAATACTCCTTTATCAATAGAAACGTCATCATGGATATTTGTTTTTACCATGTCACTTAAAGAATAACAACAGCAACATATAAAATTTGTTGCCTGACAAACATTTCCTGACATACATTTTCTGACTCTGAGGCTGGTCACTGGTGGCAAATAAAAGTAATAACTCCCCATCATTGCCTCCTAAGGGCCAAGGTTGTGCCCGGGGTTTTGACACATTATTTCTGTTTTTCACCAAATATCTATAAGCAACTGCCCCTATGAAGTTAACAAATATGCAGGTAAGTTGAAGAAGGCTCAGTACAATGCCTTTCCACAAGCCACTGAGTTGGGTCACAACGGAGTTAGAATCCATACATAGCCAGACAGCTCTCCTGTCGATGGGCCAAGCATTTGATGAAATTCTAACAACAGAACATTGCTTCTAAAATACCTCAGAACCGGGGTGCCTGGGTGGCTCAGTCGTTAAGTATCTGCCATCGGCTCAGGTCATGATCCCAAGGTCCTGGGATCGAGTGCCACATCGAGCCCCACATCAAGCCCTACATCAAGCCCCGCATCAGGCTCCTGCTTGGCGGGAAGCCTGCTTCTCCCTCTCCTACTCCCCCTGCTTGTGTTCCCTCTCTTGCTGTGTCTCTCTCTGTCAAATACCTAAATAAAATCTTAAAAAATAAAATACCTCAAAATCTTAGGTCCTGGAAGACCCTCATCAACAGGCCAGCATCCTGAAAGTGAAGAAAGGTGTCTTTTTCTGGGACAATGGCTTTTGGCAGCTCTGACAAATGATAGTTTTCCTACCTTTTACTTGAGTATTATTTCTCAAATGGATGGTTTTGAGACAGTATTGTCCAGACACTTCCCTTCAGCATCCTGTCTCCACTCATGTTTTAGTTTTAAGGAAATTGATCTTGCTACATTTTCAAAGGAGAAACTCACATTTCTCTGATAAGTAATTAGTATGCATAAAGCTGTTTGTTTAGACTCAGTTCTTAGCAATTCATTGCCACAAGCGGTGAGGTGAAGTGGGCTGCACATAGAGACACACTTCCATCATCACAGTGTCTACTGTGTGTGGTTCCTGCATCACATATTGTTAGAATTGTGGGGCGATTTGCCCACCATCTAGGCAAACTGTGTTTTTTCTTTTTTTAAGATTTATTTATTTATTTGAGAGAGAGAGAGAGACACATGAGCAGGTGGGAGGGGTGAGGGCCAGAGGGGGAGAAAGGAGAGAAGCAGACTCCCCACTGAGCACGGAGCCCAAGATGGGACAATCCTAGGACCCTGAGATCATGGCCTGAACCAAAATCAAGAGTTGGAGGCTTAACCAGCCACCCAGGTGCCCCTAGGTAAATTGGGTTTTAAGGGTTGGAAGAAAGAGGTCCAAAGAGAGGAAGTGACTTGCATGTGGTCACACAGCCTATCATGAAGGTTCCAGAGGTAACCAGACCTTTGACAGTTTGTCTTTCCCATATTCTCAGGCTCTTATCTGTTGCTTTAACTGAATCTTCCAGCATAGCAACAACTGTTCTACTTACTTCAGGGTGAGCAATAAGTTGACTCCCGTCCCCATTTACCACTGTTTATGAACCGAGAGCCTTGCAATAACACCTCCCCCAGCACACAAACATTGTCAACTCCTAGAGGACTACTCCATGGACTTCTTGTGCTCATGATAAAGACTTGCATCTACGAGTCTTAAGCTGACCTTGCCCCTCACATCCACTCACAGGTGAAGGCTAATTGGCGCTGTCTTTGAAAAGTGTGCTTCTGTGAGACTCATGAAGACTTGGAGTGACATTGTGAGTCTATAGAAAAATAGAATTTGATTTACACAAAATATTTTCGGATCCTTGTATGTACTAAATACTATGTTTGCTCCAAAGGGTTTGGTCTTCTATATAAATTTTAAGTCTAACTTTTCCTCATCATTTTAGTTCTACAAACCATTGTGTTAAGAATAGGAATGACATATAGGGATGGAATTTCTTTCTTTCTTTCTTTTTCTAAAGATTTTATTTATTTATTTGAGAGAGAGAAATCACAAGTGGGAAGGGGAAGAGCAGAGGGAGAGGGAGAAGCAGACTCCCTGCAGATGAAGGAGCGCTTAACTGACTGAGTCACCCAGGTGCCCAGGGACAGAATTTCTGTATGAAAGTGAAGAAGTTAGTTATTGGTCTATGAAAGAAAAAATTAGGAATACGTGTAATTTCGTTTTGATTTCTCATCTGCCTCATCAGAACTGCTGTCCCATGGAGCACCCACAGTCTTTTAAAATTATTTTATTGGAAATTTCTCCTTGCAGTGTGATTGTAAGGATAGGTGTCTATGTGACACACAGCATGGACATAGGGCAATTAGAAGTAATCAGCTCATAAGTGTAAGCAAAGTGTCATGCTGGGAAGAGAAAGAACAGAAAAAATGTTAATATGAGGGTCCTGGTATTTCTAAAATAGAATTTATTGATTAAATGTAGTCTTTTCCATTAAAAAATGGAATTATTATAATTTGCCCTTTGGTTCTGTTATTGCTACTCTTTCTTGGAGTGACTTGTAATCTTTTATCAGTTCTATTTATCTTTTCATGAATAAAAGTTAACATATTTGACATACATTAATATATTAAGGTATTTTTCTTTTCATTGCATTTAGTGTTTGAGGTTTATGTATACACACATACACATATATATATAAATGTAACAAATACATATATATTTGTTAAAAGTTAATGTGTTAAATGTGTTAAAAGTAAAAAGCAAGCAGAGACTTCTTGCAACACAGTGATTTTGTGACAAATAAGAAGAAAAAATTTATTTAGTGCATATATCAGTTGATTACTAGAAATCCATTCAACACTGATGTTGCAAATCTAGAAGGCAGAAGAGAGACTCATGGGAAAACTTAAGAACACTTTGGACTATCTCAAGGAAACATGCTGTCATGCTGTAGACAAGAGTCATGCTGTATAGGAAAATGTAGCTAAATCCATGGAGGAAAAAATATTATTATGTAGGTTCTGGTCTTTCTGTAATAATTTTTTGCTTAAATGTTTCTTAAAGTGAATTTTTTAAAAATTTTATTTATTTATTATTGGAGAGAGAGAGGGAGAGAGAGTACAAGTAGGCAGAGGGGCAGGCAAAGGGAGAGGGAGAAGCAGGCTCTCTGCCGAGCAGGGAGCCCGATGTGGGACTTGATCCCAGGACGCTGGGGTCATGACCTGAGCTGAAGGCAGCTACTTCAGTGACTGAGCCATCCAGGCGCCCCATGAAGTGAAATTTTTATAATATTTCTTTTGTTGTAGCAGTTTCTACTAGTGGCATGGCTTAGATTCAAGAAATTTATTGAGGAATTTGGGTAGAAACATGTGGTGATTCTGTTAGTGTCCTAGTTTTAAGAGTATCAGAATTAAAAAAGCCAGAGAGCTCGTGCATCTTGGCTCCCTCTTTAGATGTGAATCTCTCTCTAGAATTTCCAGCATGTGGAATATATATAATGGTGAAGAAGCTCTTCCCTGCCTATACTGACAGTTTCTTTTGATATTGAATTCACTCATTCAACCAAAATTTAGTGCCCACTATATGCCACACCTATTTATGTATTAAAATATATACAAAGGAAAAATAAGATACTGCCTCTGTCCTAGAGGCCATCACAGTCTACTAAAGGAGAGAAAAATAGAAGTGGTTTATTAGAATGACAAGTAATGAGCATATAGTAAGAAAACCTTAAAAATTCTGAATGAAGTCAGAGGAGAGAATGATAGACGCTGGACTAAAGAGTTGACATGTAAAATCAGTTTTGATTCATTACAAGTTTCTATTAAGTTCCCTATTCTATCTCTTTTTTTTCTTTCTCTCTCACACATACATGATAAAATTATGTAGCCATTTTTTTTGTTCTTCATGGTAATAACTTCATGTCTCTTTTTTTTTGTATTTGCCTTGCTCATGTTCTTATCAATAACCTTAATAAGGAACTTTACCAAAAATATATCCAGATGACTCAATGAAGCATGAATTGAGCTAATATACCTCCAAAATACATACTATAGACTTCTGGGTAAGATTATAGGGCTCAGTGAAAGCAAGTATTTTCTAATAATCAACAGTGTTTAAAGATACAATGAGCTGCTGTGGTGAGTAGTAAGTTCTTCAACATCAGAGCCAACAGAGGAATGCAATACTTCTTTTGATGTGGAATCAAATTATGTTGACTTTTGAGTTAAAGTTACAGAGTTCTGGGTTGGGAAAACCTTCACATATAAATATTTAGTCATCTTAATCTTTTGCTCTCTTTCGGATACATTTCTATGACCCATGTCTTTGATACTAATGTTAGGCATTCAGAACCAAGGACAGCGATTTCTATCATGATGTCATAGATGTTGATTTGATACTAAATGGCAACAATAGCAACAAAAGATTACCCGCAAATATGTTATATAATAGGTCCAATTCATCAATCAGATTAATCAATCAGTATAAGTTACAGAGTTGAGAAGGAAGGAGATTTAACACTTATTAAACAACACACCGCACTATCTCATTGAACAATAAATGCATGTGGTAAATATTGTTATTAATATATATGTGTATGTATGCATGCACATATGTGTATGTATATGTATACATATGCACATCTATCTGTGTAAGTATATAATGTTTTCATAATCTCTCAGTATATGCTTATGAGTGAGGAAGTGAAAGCCAACCATTTGTCCTGGATTTATCTGTCCACCAGCCTCCATCAACCCTTCTGGAAGGCCATGATGACTAACTACAATAAACTGACTTGAAACAAGCCCTTTATCAAGGTCACATTATTAGTAAGAGATTCAAACCCAGTTATGATTTTAAATCTCATCATCTTTCTACATATAGAAGAGGAAATGTGCCAAAAATGGAAAGGTTGCATCTGCATAGCCAAAAATAATCGTGCAATTCAACCAAATTCAAAAAGGAGAAAAATTCATTTTTCATAGAGAATGGAGAGAGACATTACTGGAAACGTAGCTTATTACTAGCTCCATTTATTTGCTTAAAAACACTTTGCTTTATAACATTTATATTTGTGTATATACTGAAGCTTTATTTTCCCAAAATGACCTGACCCAGCTTAGGACATCTCCTGAGACCAGGAAGTTACGGGTCAGGACCGGTGGAAATCTGTCTTCTTCTGTTGACCTATAGTCATATAAGAGGGTAATTTCTGGAATGGTGGGGTTATGATGTCTTTGGTACTATGCAAGGAGTTTCTTGTCCTCAAGACTGAACTATTCCATAGGAAAAGGAAAATGATCCAAACTAAACTCTCTGAATTCACATGGGGAAAAATGAGGAAAAAAAAGTGTTTTTGAATGAATGAAAATGAATACATTAAGTAAGATAATGTAAACAGAATTGACTCTAGGGTAAGTCCATCGAAATAATTACACATAAGTTCTCATGAAACAAGTAAAGGCTTTATAATGGTGCTAGAATGCCTGATCAATATCTTTGAAACAGTTACATAATAGCTGTTATGAAATTTGGCAGTAGCTTATACATATTTCATGAAGCCTGTGTATCACCATATGTAGGCATGTGCACATATTTAGGAATGAGCAACGGGCAAAGCATTCACTTCCTCATTTAATAGCAGCACAAATCTGACCCCCAGATGTACTCTGCACTTCTTCAATGTACTGTTCCTGAAAATTTATTTTCCTATGGAAAATCCTATGCATCCTTTAAAGTCTTAGACATAACCTTGCTTGTGGTTCGCAGCCAATGGTTATTACTGATGTAAACAGAAAAATAAGATGTCTGAATTTTGCACATTTCTAGTACTATTGATTAGCTTTTGGGTTATCCAGTTTTATGAACTGTAACAGATCTCTTCAATATAAAAAGAAAAAGAAAAGAAAAGAAAAGCTCCAAAGCCATCTGTTAAAGATACACTGAACATTAGCTCTGTGTGGAGTAGTACAGAGAGCACTAGCTTGGTAGTTGGGAGAAACAGGTCCTTGTCCTGACTTATCCTGTGTAACTTTCAGTTAAGCATGTTACCTTTCTTGTTCACATACTAGAGACTTAGTAAGCTAGTTACTACATAGCACATTTAGCTACTTCTCTTTCCAACTAGGTTGTGGCCATGGGCATTATTGTGTTCCTTTCCAGCCTAGAAGGTACTAAGATATTTAATTTTAATTGACTTAAGTGAACTGAATTTGATTTTTCCTCGTGTGTGGAATATGGATAATAATCCTCTCTTTGCATACTGCATACTCTGCTGTCCTGTGGTAAATCAGTGCTTGTGAAGGTATTTTAGGAAAAACATTCTATAAACCATTATGCAAATAGAGAGATTTATACCAGAGTTTCATCCCAGGAGAAGCAGATCTGACTTACATGGTCTAAATGTGACTCCCAGAAACCGAAGGAAAATAAATCCCTTGTAAGTTGAATGATAAAACCTGAATACCAATTCCAGAATCTGAATGCTGAAGCTTCACATGCTTCAATAATTTCCCTGCAGCGATATCGGAGAATGAGATTCTCATCTATTTCTCTGCCTTCATCTACAGGTGTCTGCAATTGATTTATAAATATGGAAAATTGATGCTCTTATTTGGAATCAGGACCATATCATTATTATATGTTATACAATTATGCAGCACAGGGGCTCAATACTTCCATTCAAGTTGTGGCTTGAGTTTCACAAAAAGTAAATGATTCGAGCAATAATATGATCCACTACTTTGGAAGACTGAGACCCAGAAAATAAATGGACTTGCCAACATCAAAGAGCATCTTGGTATCAGAATCAAGATAATAATTCAGGTGGCTCAGTCCCTAGCCCCTATCATGATTTCTTCCCACCATGGTGCCTGGGATGTGAATGGAACTGGAAAACTCTGCTCACGTCATCCTGATCCTCAAGATCAGAGCTCATCTCTGGTGTCCATGTTTGACTTCAGGTCATTGACCTATGATTAACCTGTTTAATCATTTTCTCAATCTCCTGAGTTTCTGTTTGATATCTTGTTTACTTCCAGAAAACCACACAAGATAGATGATTAGCCATTAAAAGAATATGCTTTTCCAACCTGAAAACAGCTGTTCAACATGAGACTAAATCATCTCTCAGCAGGGTCCTAGCCATGTGGTTCCCACTCTAAAGACGTCCAAAGATCATATTCTCTAGGCCATCCTTATTTGGAATGTTTGGTATTCTGGATCTTCAAGAAATGTAGGCCTATTTTATATGGGGTGGGTTGGGGGTATTAAGAGAATTGTGTTGAAAATATCTTCCTAAAGATTTTATTTATTTATTTGACACACAGAGAGAGATCACAAGTAGGCAGAGAGGCAGGGAGAGAGAGAAGGAAGCAGGCTCCCTGCTGAGCAGAGAGCCCAATGCGGGCCTCGATCCCAGGACCCTGAGATCATGACCTGAGCCGAAGGCAGAGGCTTTAACCCACTGAGCCACCCAGGCGCCCTGAAAATATCTTCCTAGGAAAGACTCCAATCATGTAGTTTCCATTTGACAGTTCATTTTTTCTGTCTTTCCATAAAGTCTTAAAATTATTATGCAGTATCAGCAATAAAATCCCTTCCTTGTTCCTTTCCACAAAATAACAGATGGTGAGTAAGTCAATATTTTGGATATTTTACATTCTGTGACTCATTTTCAGGCCAAGTATAGCTCTTTCCAGATGTTCACAACCCTGATCTAGAGTGGATTTAGCATTTATCTAACATTTGTCAAGACTTTGAATAAGTCTGGTAACTACCAGTTCTTACATATGACCATGGAAGGAATAAACATTTTAAAATGAAACTGATGTTACCTATCTTGAAATATACAAAAGAGTCTATTTGCATGAATTCATTGCAGGCATTGGTTGATGTGTGATCTAGATATAGCACATGCTATCTTGCATGTCACTGGTTTACCAGCATTTTAAGACTAGGTATTTGTAACAGACCTATTCAGAAACATAAAACTCATGGTGTGTATGAAATGAAATCATCTGCTTTGTAGCAGTTAATATTGCACTGCTTTTGTGATATTAGTGTGATAAATTTATGGAGGCATGGCTATGATTTTCCTTACTCTTTCTTAGTTGGGTCATATGCACAAAATGGATTTTGATGTATCATGATCTTTTTAATAAATAAATATGTAATGCCATATATATGTAAATCAGCCTTTTAGGTTCCTTATAAGCAGGTATCAATAGTACAGAATGTATTTAACTTTATAAATAATTCAATATGGAGTTGTAATTATGCCTCATGTTTTTACTGTGTTGTGTGTTTCAGTTTCTGCCATCATATTAACTATAAGGCCTTAAAGAAGCATGTGTTAAAGCCTGGGCTGATTAACATTCTATGCTGTAGAAATGGCTCAAAAAGAGAGTAAGATGTGGTGCCCAGTTTTGAGGTACTAACCATTTGTTGTGGTGATCAGGCAGACAGATCAATGGCCTTTGGAGTTTCAGGTCTTACACCAGGAGAAGCTTCGTGCAAGGGAATTTCATCTTTTAGGCCTCCAAGCTTCGGTTCCTGGCACAGAGAAGCCTCTTCATCATCAACCAACATAGAAGGAAGGTTAAGGGAGGAAGAGAAGACTCACTCCTGAGATGGGTGAGCTAAGAGCGAGGCCAACAATTTGTCCTTATGTTTTTTGGTCACAGTCTCCATGGACCTCTGGAAGGCCATGATGACTGATCTGAAACAAGCCCCAGGAACCCATTTCCATGCCCGTGAAAGATGTTGCTGATAATGTGATGTAATATGTAGCTTCCATGCCATATGATTCCTTGTCAGGAATAGCCACCCCAGGGTTTCTTTTGCTAAGCCCCACAGTACCTTCTGTGGCTGAATCAGACCCTATGCTCTTATTTTCTTCATTCCTCTTAGGTCTGGGGCAGCCCCTTTCCCTCATATTCATTGGCTGCTCGCCCTCCTCTATTTAGGAGGAAAGGATTTTCACCTCTCTGAAATTGAGCCCCTTCTTTTTTTTTCTTGCTGCCCAAACTTATAGAGCTTTAGGAATTTCGTTCCAAGGATTTACTCTTATGCAAAAACATGAGTAAAGAATTATAAACACAGAGAAGTATAAGTTCTTATCAAAGGCTTACCAAGTTCTGTTGGTCCCTTTCTCTGGCCTGGCTCCTTTGGAAAAATCAGTATTTGCTTTTATTCTCTCAGGTGTGAGATTCACTACTCCCTTCCCCAGATCCTATGCTTCTTTTATCCCACCTGTGGGAAGCCTATGTTTAGACCCTTTATACCTTAGTGACGCTTTATCCGAGTCTGAAGATGAGGCATAGACAGAACAAACTCAAGGAACCTTATTTTATGAAAGGTGAGATCAAAGGAGGAGGACCCAGTTACTGAGAGGATATACAACAATTCACCTGAACAATATTTACTGAAAGTTACTATATGCCACACATGCCACAAACCAGCTTAGTTTGAATAGTGATAGCTGGATGGCTAGGCAAGGGGTTAGTTCTCTAGGAATTTTAGCACTGAGGGGAATGTGGGAAACTATCCACTGAAGTAAGCAATTGGGGTTATTCAAGCTGGAAAACAGAAGCCTGGAAATGGGGAAGGGAAGGGGAGCATGGTGGCTAGCTGTCTTCAAATAACAGCAGAGCTATCTTGGACAAGGTGGCGGTTGTCAGGGATACCAAGAGCTCAAACCAGGGCCTATGATTAAGAACAGGGGAAATTTTCAAAAAAAAAAAAACAAACAAACAAACAAAAAAAAGAAGAGGGGAAATTTTGTTTCTGCTTACTGNAGCTGTCTTCAAATAACAGCAGAGCTATCTTGGACAAGGTGGCGGTTGTCAGGGATACCAAGGGCTCAAACCAGGGCCTATGATTAAGAACAGGGGAAATTTTCAAAAACAAACAAACAAACAAACAAACAAAAAAAAGAAGAGGGGAAATTTTGTTTCTGCTTACTATAAGGAAGAACTTTCTGATAATCAGAGCTGCCTGACTTTGAATTTGGGTCCAGTGTGATGTGGTGAGTTTCAGCTCTGGAAGACAGATGATCATTCACTCATTGGGACAATCTAGGGGTCACGTGGGTGTCAGGGGAGCCCCAAGACACCCCGAATCTACTCGGGCTGTGTGTTCCACAATGTTTTGGCTTGGATTTTGAGAAGTACAAGGGCCTGAGTTGGAAACTATTGAACCTCGGTGCTAATTTCTCACCTGTGATTTCTATCCTGGTTTCTTCACCTTAATGCCTGCCTTTTGAAGGTGACACTTTCATTAAGCAAAGTAAAAGCATTTCTGGGAATGAGTTTCCTTCTTAAATCTATTTGTCCAGACTCCCTTTGGTAAACAACCTTGTTTCTTGTGGTTTTTCGATATTCAGCCTTTGTTTTGACTCAGTGTGTTTTGCAATGTTCTAATCATGATTTCCTTGCTACTGTTAAATTACTCCCAGTCCCAAGACTTTGCTGGGTAGAAGACTGATAAATATTTTTATTGAAAAGCTATATTCTCTAAATTCTAATGACTTCGTAATGCAAGTTTCATCAGAAGTGAGGCTTTTGAATTTTTTCGTAAATATGAATGCTCACTGCTGCTTAGAATTTTACTGATTACACTTTGGAACTGCATAATTGTGTAATTAATCTTGAGGATGTCAAAATGCATATTTTTAAAAGTAATTTTCCTAGGGAAATAATACATATCTCATTATTTTTATTGTAATTGGTATTCATACTCTCTTAGTTTATAGGTATAAGCTTTGCCAGAGATGGCCAATATCAGTGCCATATATTATTAAAATGGATTAATTTTTCAAACACATCTTCCATTCAATTTCTCATTAAACGAGGCATTGTAAATTCTGCTGTCAAGGAATACAAATAACATGATTACGCAATACTTGCATTATACAAAGTCCTCTCAGCTGGGATGGTTATCTGTCACAAACACTGATTCATTCTTTATGGAAAAGGGCTTTAAGACACAGTTATCAAAACTGACCAAGAGTCTGCTTCAGTCTAAATCTTTGATACTTTTATTGCTTTCAGAAGCAAGGAGTTTGTGATCCTTCATCTGGGAACTGCATCCAAGGGGGAAGCTAGAGTCAAATTTGCTCTACCTATAGTTTTTGAAAAAAGTGCATTCCTCATTCAGGGGCCACCATCCTTTGTCTAACACAAATGTGAACCAAGGAATGGAAGAATGAATGAAATGAATCAGAATAAGTGAAGGAAAAACGACATATACTAGCACTGACATGGGTAAATTGCAACAAAGAGATGGATTTCGAGATGGGTTTCTTATGCTGCCCACGCTCTCACACCACAGAGACACATAAGGACGCTGATTTGTCTGAAGGCATTCAGCTTCTCAATGATGGAGGAATTTGGTGGAAATCTTGAGGCATTAGCCCTAAATAAGGGACAGGTGTTAGGCTATGCGAAGAGGAATGACAGGGTCTGGCTATTAAGGAGCTCATGATCTCATGGGAGAGGCACATAACAGGACATAATAATATCAATACAATGTTCTTAAAAGCACCAGCAAAATGCTTTGTGCAGCTAAGGAAGCCATCACCTCACTCTGTAGGATATGGAGATTAATAGGGAAAGATTCCAAGAGGAAGGGAGATCTAAGCTTTGGCTTGAAGGGTAGAGAGGACCATGTCAGCAGGAGGTGGGGAAAGACACTCAGTCAGGACTGAGAGACCAGCAGGCACAGAGGCATGAGGTGAGAATGGGTCTGGTGTTCGCAGGAATCAGTAGTAAGCTCTATGGGCTGGAACAAGCATTTGTCCTACTCTGGGACCTATTCTGGGAGCGGTAGAATGTGCCTGGAGGCTATGATGCCGGGAGTGTTTTTTGGAAGGCCCCTCCCAAGGCAAGGTAGAGGGCAGAATGGAGGATAAAAGGGCTAGAGAATCTTTTAGTATAGTGCCAGGGATGTGGAAAGAGGAGGGTGGATTTGAAAGTGATATGCGTGACTGAATTCAAAGGAATATTGTGACTGATAGATTTGAGGCACGAAGGACGAGGAGTAGAAAATTAATATTGGACCTTCGATAGATTATTAGACCATTAATGAAAATCAAAAAATGCAGAAGGAGCAAGACTGGTGAGTGGTGATATTTCAGATGATACCTTTAGTCTGGGGCACATTGCAATTGACTTGCTTTTGGAATTCAGGCAGAGATATTGACCTCAAAGTACAGTGAGTTCCCATATCAGCCCCCAGCCCCCCCATTAAAACATCCCCCACGAAAGTGTTACATTTGTTGACATCACTTAACATACACGGACACATTATCATTCAAAGTCCATTGTTTACATTGGGGTACATACTTGGTGTTACACATTCTATGGATTTTGAAAAGTGTATAATGACATCTATCTACCACTACAGCATCTCGCAGAATATTCACCACCCTAAAAATCCTCTGTGAGCTGGCCATTCATTCCTGGCCCCCAAAGCCCTTGGTGACCACTGATCTCTGCTCTGTTCACTGGGCACAAGTTACTAAGTCCTGCCCACATTAAGATTAGAAAATTAAGTCCTACTCACCTAATTTATGTGTGCATGTATTTATGTATGTATGTATGTATGTATGTTTTTTTAGAGAGAGCAAGAGAGCACATGACTGGAAGGGGAGGGGCAGAGAGAGAAGGAGAGAGAGAAACCTAAGTAGACTCCATGCCCAAGATGGAGCCCAATGCAGGGCTCAATCTTACAACCCCGAGATCATGACTTGAGCTGAAATCAGGAGTCAGTGGCTTAAATGATTGAGCAACCTAGGAGCCCCTCCACTCACCATAATTTTTTGAAGCTGTGACTAGTAAAGGTCAGTGCAGTTCTTAATAATAGTAATAATAACAATAATAATAACAATGATTCTATAATTATTGTTGTTGTAATTACTGCTTTTTTTCCATGAAAATCTAATAGAAGTTATTGTTGCTAAGAAGGCACTATAAAGAAAAAGCCTCTTAACAAATTCAGGAATTCAGACTGACATGTACTTTTTTGCCAAACTTGAAACTCCCCAGAAAGAACCTTTTATTGGCCATTTGATGGTATTTTGTAGACTGTACATCGATTAGGGGACATCCTATGGAATGGTGATTTTATATTGAGTCATGTGAGCTCAGTCCAAAGCTAGACATTGTGACTGTGCCTACTTCTTTCTAAAATCACTAATTAGACATCAAAATGTCTGCTAAAGGGCTCACTTAGATTATATACTTGGAGTAGCACCTTTGCTTGGAGATGCTCAACCCTGGTAATAAATGAAGGCAGACAAACAAAGCTCTCTGGTGAAGGTTGCTTAGATTAACTGGATTCCAATCTGAATGTTTATTCCCTTCTGTGAGAGTACTCTATGTGCAGAGAGTAAATATTTTATGATCCATGGAGTATGTTCAGACCAAGAATTAGAGTAATAAAAACCTAATTTCAAGCTGGATGTAAATACAACTATGTGCAAGTTTCTAGAAAGAATAATAGGCATCCATATGGCTGTTAGGCACCATGTATGATTTATAATGTTCAAGTATCCAAAATGGCCTCTCTCTCAGTGTGTAAGTGCTAGCTTTCTTCTCCCTCATCCCCTCTTCCCTTTCTTCCTTAACACCTTTTGACATATTGCTATATGCTGAGTCTCCACAGAAGGAATGGCCAAACTTCCCAAGTAAACCCACACGCGCTGTGATTCACTGCTCACAGGGATTACTGGCAGAAGTGGTGGGAAAAGGTGTGGTAGGAGCATCTATGCGGCGGGGTCCACATTTGGCTACTCTACATTTCTCCCGCTGGGCTCTCAGAGCAGTTTCCTAGGTCCTAGGGGAAGCGGTGATCTTGTCAGTCCCACGCCTAGTGAAGACACCATCTGAGCCACCAAGCCTCCCTTTCCAGAGCATCTATGGCTGGCACCTCCCACATGAAAGCAGACAGTCCAACTTGAGTTGAAGACCCCCCCATCTGAAGGCAAGTCCTTCTCCCTGACGTTCTTTGATTCCCAGCCAGTCAAGTGGAAGAGCCAATCCCTCTACCTTAGTTTGCTAATTACATTTTTTTAGCTCCATAGTCATGAATGCTTCCCTCCTCAGTCCTAAATATGGCATTTGCTAATCTGATCAAGACTTTAAAAAATACATCTTTAGAAGAAAATGAATTTCTTTATTGAGATCCATCTTTTACAACCAACGTCACTGCTCAGAAATCATTGTGGAATAGTGCAAAGAATATGAGATTTGAAATTAAGTAACCTGGTTTGAGTCACGCACGGCTTCTCAACTTGCAAGCTGCATGGAGATTAAAAATGAAGCAAAACAGGAGGTGATGTTTGTCCTGGACCTGGCAGGGTGAGGGGGCGCCGTCAGCTGGGGCAACAGCAGAACACGCAACAGTGTGAAGCAAGAAAATGCTGGAAAATGCCTGTAGAGGAAAGTGGTAGGACAGAAACAAAAACTGAGTTATTGCCTGGTTTAAAAGCATGCTAGTTGCCACGTTAAGAAGTTTGGGCTTTAGCCGTAGGGGGTGGGAGGAGTAGGGGGTGTAGAGATTTCTGAGGAGGACAGCGCCTGGCCGCGTTTACACTCTGGGAGGGTGGCCCTGGAGAATGATGCTCTTCCTCGTTCTCTGTGGGAGGAAGACCCTGGTACAGCTCATCGTCTTTCTGGAACTTCCTGGCTTTAGCGCTGAGATCCCATGTTTTCCAGAGGGTTCTACGAGCTCACATTGTTTTCTGAGGCATTTGATGGCTATGAGAACTTTCTGCTGCTATTGGATGATTTTGATGCAGTTACAAGCTCCCACAGGTGTTTTTTGAGGCCAAAGATTTTTACTCACTAAAGAAAAAAAGAAAAAGAAAGAAAAAGTTCTATGAGGGGAACCACCTCCCCTTTGGGGAGTGTAATGAGGAAAGTTGAACATTTCCAGCTAACAGCTTTTTATGGGCTCTGAATAAGTAAATAACAGAGTGAGATAGGAGAAAACAAACAAGTGCTTCACTGAAGAAATGGTTGTTTAGTGAACCAATCAGTGCTAGCCCGCTGTGCCATTCAGAAGGGCAAAGGTGGGCATGCTCACTTCTTTAAAGAATTCCCAATTCTTTAAATTGGGTGGGGCAAGCTTATATGTAACTTATTATAATGACATTTGGTAGGTCCAATATTGAGACACTGGCATATACTTCATTTTCTCAGCTCTTGTCTTACTGTGATTTATCATATGAGTGGCTGAACATTCCGTGGGGCTATTGCTGGGCTGGAGAATAGTATAAAACGTCTGAAATATTTTGTGTACCTACAGTCCGTTTGCTTTGCAACAATCCTGTAAATAAACCTTTTACAACTGAGTGGCTACGACAGAGTTTAGGTGACTTTCCTCAGATCACAATAAATGGAAAACTTTGATATGACTTCATGTCTGACCTTAAATCCCACGGTGTGGAGGTGTGTTCTGAGGCTCCTGCTACTCCCAGCCCATGTCAAGGGGGTGGGTGCAGGAACCGAACATGGCTGAGGAGCTGCTCAGACATCTCCTGTTGACCCCTTGGTTTCTCCTATAGCTTTTCATGTCCACCTGGTAGACCAGTAATCCATCCAGGAGCCCTAATCTGTGCAACATGGTTCTAAGTGGGCAGTGTGTGTCTGTCAGGACTGTTTCACTGGGTGACCTGGGCTCCTTGAAGATGTTTCCAGTACCAGGAATGCAAGAAAATTCAGCCCAGAGGGGTCATGAGGCCAGAGAAGACACTCTAGGGAAGTTTCCCTGCTTTTGCTTAGCATTCCTGTCAATCTGGGCACTTTGTGATGGAGAAGGACATTTTCCCTCTGCCCTGGCTTGAGATGCTATACTGGCACAGGCTCATAAAGGAAGAGCTGGGAAGGGGGAGAGCCTGGATGCAGAGTCCTTCCCTAGTAAAACTGTGAACTCATCGTAATTTTGATTCAAATCCCAACTCCTGTATCTGAGTCTTCTCCCCCCACTGCTTCCTGTGGGTCTTTGTGTTCTCTTTTCCTTCCGTGTCTCAAAGCATCTGGAGGAGTCTCTGCAGGACATCTTGCAGCATGGCTCAGTGGAAAGAGCATGGGCTTTGGAGGTGAGCAAGCCCAGACTTGCCGTGTAACTTGAGCAGGGGGGCCGAACCTCCCTGAGCCTCATTTCCTCACCTGTTAATATGAGGTCATGACAATTATCTTGAGGAATATGGTGTGATTTCAGAAGATGAGATTGGTAAATTGCCTGGCATAGTCTTGTGATATTATAGTTTGGTCTATAGATAGCAATCCTTTCAGCAAACGTTGCTATTATGATGAATTAAAAAGCAATTGATTTGGGGCCCCTGGGCGGCTCAGTGGGTTGAGCCTCTGCCTTCAGCTCAGGTCGTGATTCCGGGGTCCTGGGATCGAGTCCCGCGTCGGGCTCTCTGCTAGGCGGGGAGCCTGCTTCCCCCTCTCTCTCTGCCGGCCTCTCTGCCTGCTTGTGATCTCTCTCTGTGGCAAATAAATTTTAAAAAATCCTTTTAATAAAAGCAATTGAATTTGTTCTCACATTATATATTAAGCTTTACTTTTCATCTTTATAAGGAATGTTTTGTTCTCTCTTAGGGTTATTTTCATCATCATGGAAAGGTCTAGGAGCGATTGTTTAGGGCCAGGTGTCCCTTCCTCTTGTTCCTGAAGTAGAGAGATCCTCACCAGACCAAGTGTCTATCCAGCGAATGCTTGGAGTTCATCTCCTGAGTAGCCTCAGATCTGTGTTGGTCTCTAAGCTATTTTTCTTTCTGCTCCTCTCCTCTGCCTCCCTCAGTGGCAAGAGCATTGCTTGCTGCTCTTCTGATGGGTACCCCTCTACTGGGCGTAGGACAGACAGTGGAGAGGCCTAGAAAAGTTGCCCTTTTAAGGACTTCATCACAACTATGTGATAATTGAAGATGGATGGCTTCTCAAGTATTCAGTTATTTGGGAGCAAATGTACAAACAACATTTACCCCTCTTATACAATAAACATTGCTTGGGAGCTATTTCGTGCAGGTACTAAGCTAAGAACTGGGTTAGAGAGAGAAGTTAGATATAGCCCTGCCCCTGAGAAGCTCATAGCCTTTTTAAAAAAATATTTACTTATTTATTTGAGAGAGAGAGAGAGAGAGAGAGAGAGAGAGAGAGAGAGAGAGAGAGAGAGATGCTATTATCTACTTTCAAAAATGAAAAAGACAAACTCTCATGGCTTCTCATGATGCTCTATCAAGGACTGAGCCAAAGTTAGACTCTCCTTCTCATTACTATCCCACTGGTTCTCAAATCCCTGAAAGAGATTTGATTTTATTTATGTATTTATGTATTTATTTTTAATTTAAATCCAATTAACTAACATATAATGCATTATTGGTTTCAGAGGTAGAGGTCAGTGATTATCAGTCTTATGTAACACCCAGTGCTCATTATATCACGTGTCCTCCTTAAAATCCATCCCCCAGTGACCCCATCCCCCACCTCCTCCCCTCCAGCAACCCTCAGTTTGTTTCCTATAATTAAGAGTCTCTTATTGTTTGTCTACCTCTCTGGTTTTGTCTTGTTTTATTTTTTCCTTTCTTCCCCTACGACCCTCTGTTTTGTTTCTTAAATTCTACATATCAGTGAGATCATATGATGATTGTCTTTCTCTGACTTATTTTGCTTAGCCTAATACCCTCTAGTTCCATCCACATCATTGCAAATGACAAAATTTCATTTTTTTTGATGGCTAAGTAGCATTAGATTGTATGTATATACTATATCTTCTTTATCCATTCATCTTTCGGTGGACATCCAGGCTCTTTCCATAGTTTGGCTACTGTGGACATTGCTGCTATTAACATTGGGGTGCATGTGACCCTTTGGATCACTACATTTGTATCTTTGGGGCAATTGTTGGGTCTTAGGGTAGCTCTATTTCCAATTTTTTGAGGAATCTCCAAACTGTTTTCCAGAATGGCTGTACCAGCTTGCGTTCCCACCAAGAGTGTAAGAGGGTTCCCCTTTCTCAGCATCCTCACCAACATCTGTTATTTCCTGACTTAATTTTTGCCATTCTAACTGCTGTGAGAAGGTATCTCACTGTGCTTTTGATTTGTATTTCCCTGATGACGAGTGATGTTGACCATTTTTTCATGTGTTTGTTGACCATTTGGATGTCTCCTGAAAGAGATTTTATGCCCACACATCTTATTGTAGAATCACACATACTTGAACAATGGTGTGGGCATTGATAACTAAGCATAGGGAGACCCTGATGCTTGATTAATTCTTCTTCATGTTCTCTGTGCATGTGATCATGTTTTACTTTTTTCACAGAACATCTTAGATGAACATATATTATGTGTGTACAGTTCCAAAATCTCACATCTCATAGAAGTAGATAAAACTCATTGGTGGCCAAAGCATGATATCACTTTAGGAGGGAGACTTAATAATTGTCCCTTTTTTAAAAATTTATTTTTATTATTATTATTTGCCCAGGGGTCTGTGAATCACCAGGCTTACGCCTTTCACAGCACTCAATATAGCACACACCCTCCCCAATGTCCATAACCCATCCACCCTATACCTACCCTCCCAACCCCCAGTAACCCTCAGTTTGTTTTGTGAGATTAGGAGTCTCTTATGGTTTGTCTCCTTCCCCATCCCATCTTATTTCATTATTTTTCCCTCCCCACCCCCACAAACCCCACCCTGCCCCTCAAATTCCTCATATCATAGAGATCATATGATAATTGTCTTTCTCTGATTGACTTATCTTGCTCAGCATAAGCGAAGAAGAAGAAAGAAGAAGATATACCACATCTTCTTTATCCATTCATCTGTTGATGGACATCTAGGTTCTTTCCATAG